>QEPC01005651.1:291473-305980 GCA_003113815.1 Sphenodon punctatus | reverse complement strand
GGGGGGGGGGGGGATAGGAGTGCAGGCAATCACACTTTCCCCAAGGAGGGACACTTTAAAAATGTGGGGCACCAGCAATCTTGTTGTTCCCAGGCTTTCTGGGGACAGCGAGATTACTGGAGCGGCTGTCCAACTGTCAAGCGACACCCCTCCCCGCCTAGGGGATGGGGGGTTGCTTGTGTCATGAGTGGTGTCTGGCGCAAGCTCATGAACTTCATGCATTTGGAGGCATTTGGGGCTTCACATTCGGAAGGCAACTGTGCCCACAGGAGTGACAGGCAGCTGTGTGGAGACTCCATGCATCGAACACGGGTTCCTGCTGCTTCCCTTTCTGTGTGTTAACACCCGTGCATTAAGTATAGAAAAAAAGGTTAATGCTGGAGTTAAAATACCTTAGAAACATAGTTTCTAACTTTCAGTCTTGATTTTGATGCAGGGTGAGGGACTTCCATGTACTGGGCATTTCTCAAATACCCTTTAAGATTCTGTCCCCTGCTTGGCAGTATGGACCCTGCTGCTGTTAGAGAGCTTTCTCTTGGTAAAAATGTAGTTCCTTAGGCAAAACTTGAACTGCAGCTGATCCACTCTGACTGCCTCTACCATAAGAGCACATTGTAAACAACATATATCAGACATTAACATTTCACTTTTTCACTTTTTCCTCATTTCAGACATTTTCCAACTGTGATTTTTGTTAAGCTTTTGAGAATTAGCCAGATGTATTTTTATTTTCCCTTCCCATTTCCATGCTTTGTTCCTGGGAGACAAGAACAAAGAATTATTCTCTTCTTCTCTGTTATTTCTCGAATCTTCTCACCACACATACTTCAGTCTCCACCTGGGGATTCTGTACTTTGAATTCTCTCCCTTTAAGCCTCTATTTCCTTCCTTGGGTTTTCTATTAAAGGGTAAATGGTCAATATGTTGTTGTTTTTCCCCAAAACTTTCCCTTAGGTTTTAGCTGTTAACACATCTATATGGGAAATTTTTTACCTTTAACAAGAAACTTTTTTTAGCAAGCTAACCCTGTCATTTCAGGAATAGGCCTAGAGTAGGCACTGTGATGAGTGCCTGTGGGGGGTTGACCATTTTTAATAGTCTTATTAATCCAGCACTCTTGGCTGATTGACACTACTTGGAACCAGGGGCGGGAAGCACAATGAAAGGCTGAGACTGAATCTCAGTAGGGGTGAGAGTGGGCGCTTCAGACAGGATGCTTGCCTTGCCCTGATCTGGGTATGACTGGAATAGACACCTGGACTGAGAAAGTGCCTGGGCTATGGCTAAAGGGAAGGGGCCTGGAACTGAAGAGAGAAGAAAAACATTTCTATGTCTGGGACTAGTGGTCAGTGGAGCCAATCCCCTATGCGTGTGCACATGTAAACTACACACACACCCATTACGGGGACGTTGTGGTGTACGCAAGCCACAAAGCTCTGCATGGGATCCCCATGCACAGCATGCATAGGGGGCGTGGGATCACAGCCACCGTAAATAAATGCATGAAGTTGAAGAAGGGAGTTAGCAAGTCTGGCTGTAGGAGCGTGCAATTTCATACCATTTTGTTCATTATGAAAACTAATGGAGCCTCATTTGTTTTTATAACTAAGGTAAGAAAAATGAATGAATAAGCAAATAACATTCATTTACTTAAATTCATTTTCTTTTTTCTTTTTTCCTTTTCTTTTTTCATAAATATATATTTTTTTTAAAATGCAAAAAAATCACTGTACGTGCACAAAATGACCATTGGGGTCGTTCTGCACATGCATGCTTTTTTCCAAAATGACATCATCACTTCTAGTGCCATTTTCGGAAAAGGGCCACACATGTGCAGAATGACCCCAGTGGCCATTTTGCAGATGCACAGAGATTTTTATGTTTATTTTATTTTTTAATAATATAAAATTAAAAAATTAAAGTGGAGAATCCTTTATGACCCCTCCCCTCAAACAAACAGGTTTTTTGAAATTAAAACTAAAATGAAAACAAATGATGTGCCTGCTGCACACCCCTCTCTGGCTTTTTTGTGGCTGAGTGTGGTGCCATGGGGGTTTGAGGGTGCAAAACCTACCACGGAAGTCCTGAGGTTTATATTTGGGGTTTATTGGAAGCAAAGGGTGGATGCAGGGTATATTTAAATGAGGAAGGCGATAGGGGGTGTGTGGTCTGTGGTCACTGAATGGCACTACCACACAGCACCCACACAGCTGGAGTGCATAGGAAATGAATGAATGAATGAATGAATGAATGTTTATTGTACTGGCCATAGCCATAACAACCCAAACAAAACAAAGCAACGAACAACAAAACAACAATCTTAAAAAACCATTTACAAATAAACAAACCTACAACAATGATGATTACATTTAGGTGGGTTACTAGGGATGGGCGAACGCGGTTCGGAAGTTCGGAGTTCGGACCGAACTTGACGAGTTCGGTCCATCAAACGGAACTTCCGAACCGAACTCGATTTTTGAACCGAACCGAATTTCCAAACTCGGTTCTGTTCGCCCATCCCTATAAGATAATATTCTATTTAGTTCAATGGAGTTTGAATTTCCGAACTCTGTTTGGAAGTTTGGAGTTCGGACCGAACTCGAATAGTTTGGTCGATGGAACCGAACTTCTGAGCCGAACTCAATTTTCAAACCGAACCGAACTGAATTTCCGAACTCGTTTCTGTTCGCCCATCCCTATGGGTTACTACCACTAAGCCACCAAGGAGCAAAAACTCAATCAATCAATCAATCACTTCACAAAAATTCTCAACATTTCCCTTTTCCAGACCCAACATGCTTTACTAAAATAATCAACAACCGTTCTTAATAACCAGTATTTCCAAAATCAACTCAAGGTGATTTGATTATTTATCTCAAACACCACCTTATCTCCTTTTATGAGTAACAATATTTATGCAATACCCGGAGATACCCAAGCCACTTCTTTCGAGTAATAAGAAAGTGTCATCTAAATTTTAGATCTTCCTGTCCTTCCCTTATAGCAAGAGCCTTTCTCCTCTCTTTTTCCATTTGAAGCCCAAAAAAAGCCATTACCTGAGTAATCTTACTGCAACTATCTGACAGCAGTATTATTATTTTCCTCTCGATCGTGAGATTTTTTTGAATATTAAGCTTTCGGTATAAATTATTTTGCAGTCTTGCATATTGCGCGTAAGCGGGTAATAGAATAGATAATGGGGAAGAGCCTCAATGCCTACATCACAACAGGAGCAAACCCTTTCGTAGTAGGGGAATCCATGATATCTCCCCTCCAGCACCACTGTTGGCATAAGCTGGAGACCAAGGGCTAAAAAGGCTCTCCTTTGTTATGGGGGCATATCGCTTTTGAGATAATCGCAAACCTCCTTCTTTGGTATCAGCAATTTATACCAGGGAGCATATTTTACCATCTGAGCCAAAGATCTAGTTGTTTGCCTATCAAAGTTCTTTATTCGAGTCTTAAGCAAACATTTTGCAATTTTAAATTGAAAGGATTGCAGGAAAGGAAAAGGTAGGCCCAAGTTTTCAAAAATTCTTTTAGCTCCTTGCCACCAGAAACCTTTGCCAATGATGATTTCCTGTTTTTCTTTAAAACAGAATTTAAGAACATCATCATCCAGGGAACTGCCAATCTCCAAAGTGGATACTGTTAATGTCTCTATTACGTGTGATTCAACTGATCTGATACCAACTTCTAACCTTAATATGGCAGATGACGTTGCTGAGGGAACCTGAAGTAATCTCTTCAAAAACTTATTTAGAATTGGTTCAAGCATTTTGGTAGCTAATGGAAGGTGACCCCACAATAAAGCACCATATCTCACCTTAGCCATAATCTTGGCTTCAAATACTTTAATTGCTGGTACAATTTGTTGTCCCCCTCTTGTTTTAAAAAACGTATAGATAGCCCCCACCATAGCTGATGAACTCTGCTTTAAGGCACATAAATGTGGAACCCACGAGCTATTGTACGAAAAGGTGAGTCCTAAATAATTAAAAACCTTGACTTGTTCGATTTTAACACTGTCAATGACCCATCTCTCCACCTTAAACCTTTTTTCAAAGACCAGAACTTTCGGGGTAATTGATTTTTAGATCGTGCATTACGCATTCTGATCCAAAATCATTTAACAATCTCCTTAACCCTAAGGCAGATGTGGATAGTAGCACAGTATCATCAGCATAAATCAAAACTGATACTCTCCTTTCCACTACTTTAGGGGCCATATATCTCCCAGTGTCTCTATGTTTCAATATCAGGTCATTCACATAGATATTAAATAATATCGGGGCAAGAAGACAACCCTGATGGACCCCTCTGGTGATTGGGATAACATCCATCAGAGCCCCTTTTCTATTGAACCTGACATGTAGCCTGGTCTTAGAATAAAGGGCATTCTCACCACCATTCTCACAGGTGGCCTTCCTTGCACAGTATGGCTGCAGCATCCATATGCACATGCAAAAAGCATTTTTGTTTTGTTTTTGAGACTCTTGAGAACCTCAAAAGATGCTTTGCACATGTGAAAAATTTTCACCAGGTGGCCACACATGCACAGAATGGCGGAGTGGCCATTTTTGCACATGCACAGAGCATTTTGAGGGTTCTCTAGAATCTTAAGAGATTCTCGAGAACATGGTGAGATTTCGTAAGATCTTACCTGTGTTGCGAGTATTTTGCGTGTTCTCGTGAGAATGCTTTTGCATTCTCACTTCAGATCTACTTTTCAAGTGACATATTCCAAGTATGAGCTTTCGGAAACCCGGGCTGCCTAATGCTCCAGGCCAGTTCTTGTGACTTGCAAAAGCCGCTTCTCCCACCCACAGTGCTTCCACGGCTGATGGGAGAGCACATCTGGCTGCTCCACCTTCAGATGGGCAGTCAGATCTGTGGCTCCTGGATGGCCGTGCCTGGCAGCATCTCATTTGAAAACACCCACAGACATAAAAGAGTGGAGATAATGGATACTCATATTGATTCTAGAAACATATTTGAATACTGGAGAATAAGTAGCAGATGGGTGTGATCAGTTTTTTATCGTACTGGACAGCAAAATGTAGGGCTGAAACTAAAACAAATTTTTTTCTTGTGAAAATCTCACAAAATCAGGAATCAGGGTTGAGATCTCACACATATCTCGATGCTGATTCAGATTCTGCAAGAAAACCGCACACACACCCTCCCTGCCCCATTGTACCATGGCTGATCTCCCAGTCTGGATCAATTAAAGGGTGAGGAAGGAGGAAGCCACACTGTTTCTTGCCCACATTTCCTACCTTGTCTGGGGCTGGTAGCAGTCTCAGTGGGGAAAGCTTCTCGATCGTGAATGTTCAGGAATGGGAAGGGGAGAGCAGGAGGATGGGGTAGACTCGGCTGATATCTTAGTATTCTATTGGCTAGCAGGAGTTGTCAGCTAATAGAATGCTGAAAAGCCTGCCTCTTCCCTTCAGTCCTCCCATCTGGAAGTCCTTTTCAGATGGGACAGGGGAGAGAAGGATGGAAGACTCAGATCTTCAGTTTTCTATTGGCTAGTAGGAGTCTGAGCACACAACAAAATGCTGAAAGCTGTGCTGAGTCTGCCTCTTCCCTTCATCTCCTCCTCCCTCCCATCTAGAAAGGACTCCACCACCAACCATCTTTTCATATGGGAGAGGACAAAACTGAAGGGAAGAGGCAGACTCAGCACAGGTTTTCCACATTCTATTGACTGCTGACTCCTGCTAGCCAATATAATGCTAAGATATCTGCTGAGTCTGCTCCCTCACTCCTTCTCTTCCCCCTCCCATTCCTGAAAATTTGCAATGAGGAAGCTTTCCCCATGAAGACAGCTACCAGCCTAACACAAGGTAAGAAATCTGTGTAGGGAACAGTGTGGCTTTCTCCTCCTGCCCCTTCCCTCTCCATCAGCAGCGGGTAGGTGGTTTCTTGACATTTTTCATGGTTCTCAGTGAGAATGCAGCTGATTCTCATCTTGTTCTCATTTGCAAGAATGAGAGAGAACTGTGATTCTCCTCGAGAAATGTGAGAAGCAGAGAATCGAGTAATTAGGGATGTTCATGTCATTTTTGTTACAATAACGATAATGAAGATAATGAAAACGTTACAGTCAAAAAATACATCTTTCAGAATTTTCCCTTTATTTCAAAAACAAAATGTCATTTTCGTTTCTATTTTCATTATTATTTTTTGTCATTGCAATAACGAAAATGACAAAAAATAATAATGAAAATAGAAACGAAAACGACATTTTGTTTTTGAAATAAAGGGAAAATTCTGAAAGATGTATTTTTTGACTGTAACATTTTTGTTTCTTATTCAATTGTGATGAAATGTGGAGTGTTTGTACCCCCAATCAAGGGCATTATATGTACCAATTTTTAAGGATACCGATTTTAGAAGAAATTGAATGTTGTGATTTTAAGTAAAACTCCATACACATTCATGGCTACACCTTCTTTATCTTCCATCCACTTTGCATGAAACCTGTGAATATAATGTCCCTCCACAAGCTCAACATGCCTGCCAATTCTCATAAAGATCAGATGAAGGGTCCTGATGGTATAAGACATTAACTTGAAAATATATTTCCAGCTGTAACATTTTTATATTCCATCCTGTTTACAGGACATTTGGCAGAAATGTATCACAAACCTTCCATGCCATCTTTGCCAAACTACAGGACAATTTGATAAAGGAACACAATTTTATAAGCAACTGAAGTTTTCCCCTTGAAGACCATTATTCAGATAATAACAGCACATGCAGTGCCAGTCAGAGGCAGGCACCTGGCATGGCAGGGGGAGAGAGAGGCTGTAAAAGGGAGGATGTGGACCAACCCAAAAGACTGACAGACATATTCCACTGGTCAATTACTGCATGCTTCCAGCTTTACGGGACCAATTGGTAGTGGCTTTCAGGCGAGCATAGGGGGGGCGGCCCTGAGGCGAGCATAGCAGGGACATAACTGGGACTTTGGGATAGCATCCCAGAAATCAAGAGATATAGTTTACACATTCAGGCTGACAAATTATCATCACAATCACATCCTACAGCACTGTGACAAAGGACATAAGAGAGTCTCTATTGGCTCTTTCCTAAACAGATGCTTCTAACTTCCCAGGAACAAATGGGGCGGGGGGGATATTTGGATAATCACTTCACAGAATGAGGATATTTGGTTGACATTTCTTCTGGCCAATTGGCATCACAAATTGATCTAATACCAGAGTAACACGTAAGAGAATCCCTGGCATAGGCACCTTCTCTGCATATACTGTGCAGGCATATACAATTGGGACCCTTTATCACATAATTCTGATATTTGGCATCAATGATTGTGAAAGTGTGATATAAATCCTGCCAAATTTCATTTACACTAGTTGGACTACAAGGATGTTACAGTCAGACATACATTTATAAGTTAATTGCTCATACCAGCAGGAACCTTTATCCAATCCTTCTGAAAGTTGTCATAGATAGTAAATATGGGAAGCAGTATACACTTGCCAAGTTTCAGCTACATTAAATGTGAGGCAAAGAAGTTACAGCCAAGAATGTATATGAAGATTTTTGCAAAATAAATTAATTCAACTGCTTCAACATTTAGATTCCTTTATCCAATCTCTTTGAAATGTGGTACATATAATGCCTTCCATTGGAGGTATAATCACTCCACCCTTCAGCCAAATATAATCAAAAACAAAAACGTTACAGACAAAAATGTGTTTTCCATTGAAACCAATGAAAAATGAAAGCCAAAATGAAAATGACAATTTGATATTTATGAAAATGAAAACAACAAATTTAAATAACAAAAACAAACAAAAAATGAAAATAAAAATGCATCCCGGATGTACACCTCTATCGAGTATCAGCACTAGCCAAATGCTCAGTTTGCCCTCTGAAATCTCTTGAAAGCAAGAAGCAGAAAATCTCTGATGTCTCTATCTTTCTGTAGCTAATTTTCATGGTTACCACTATGTATTTCTGGGAAAATAGCACTGACCCACCACCATTATTGAGGCCTTCTTATTATCAGGGAAAGGGTTCCATGTAGTCTGCATTTACTCTGTTGCCACCAATGGAGGAAATTCAGAATATACAGGGCAGTGCCTATCCTAATTAGCAGCAGCTCGGGATGTGCGAACAGACCGGAGTTCAGATGTTCGGACGTTCGGACTAAAAACTTAGTTTGCGTTCATGTGTTCGGTCCCATGGAGTTCGGACACCCCAAATGTTCAGACATTTTTCATGGCAGTTGAGGCTTGGGGAACTCCAGGTGTGCCTGTGGGGGCATGTCAGACCATCAGAGAAACAGAAGCAGCAGGAGCAGTCGCAGAGACTGAGAAGGCTTGGTACCATGGGTTGCCCAGGCAGGTAGGTTTGGTTCTTGGCCCCAGGGGGTGCCCGTGGGGGCATAGCTGGCCATCAGAGACCCAGAGGTAGCAGAAGAGGCTGGGCATTGCAGGCTTCCAGGCATTGGTGGAGCAGCAGCAGAGGCTGGGCCAGGGCTTGGTGGCTGGCACCCCTACTTGGCTGGGCATTGCAGGCTGGATGGAATCAGTGGAGCTATTCGGCCTCCCTCGCACAAAGCACTATCGGTTTTTGGCAAGTGCTGTGTGCATGGCCATTAGTGGGTGCTCTGCTGTATGGCACCTATGTGCTATGCGGTATGGCCAGTATGGCACCCCTACTTGGCTGGGCATTGCAGGCTGTCAGGCATCAGCTAAGCAGCAGCAGAAGCCTGGCCAGGGCTTGGTGGCTGGCACCCCTGCTCAGCCAGGCATTGCAGGCTGCCAGGCATCAGTAGAGCAGCAGCAGAGGCCCAGTCAGGTCTTGGTGGCTGGCACCCCAACTTAGCTCGGCATTGCAGACTGGCATCATACTCAGCAGAGCTCAAGAAATTCTACTGAAAATTTGGCAAGACTTGCCTGGTGGTGAATCTCTTGGACACACAGACCCTGCCCACAGGTACAAATATCTGAGCTATGCCTGTCTACAAGAGTGAGGAGCAAATGGCTAACGTGCAGTACCACAACCACCAGCAGCAGACATTGGATTTCCAGGGAACAGAGTCCATAGAACAGCAGAGGTGGCATCAGCAGAGGCAGCAGCAGTGGACATTCAATTTCCAGGGCACAGTACCCTTGGAAAAGCAGTGGCAGCTTCAGCAGCAGCAGAATTTACATTGCCTGGCCATAGTACCCATGGAACAGAAGCAGCTGTGGACATTGCATTGCCAGGGCACAGTAACTGCAGCTGGCACCCACCCTTAGCCAGGCATTGCAGGCTGCCAGGCATCGGTGGAGCAATGGCAGAGGCTCAGCCAGGGCTTTGTGTCTGCCCCCCCTACTCAGCTGGGCTTTGCAAGCTGCCAGGCATTGGCAGAGCAGTGCTGGAGGCGAGGCCAGGGCTTGGTGGCTGGAACCCCTACTTGTCGGGGCGTTGCAGGCTGCCAGGCATTGGCGGAGTTGCGGCAGAGGCCTGGCCAGGTTTTGGTGGCTGGCACCCCAACTCGGCCGGTCATTGCAGGCTTGCATCCTACTCAATTGATCTGAATAAGCACTTCTGCAAATTTGTCAAGCCTTGCCTGGTGGTGAATTCATGGCTACCCAGTAGCAGATATTGGATTGCCAGAGCACAGTACCCGTTGCACAGCAGAGGCAGAATTGGCAGCAGCAGCAGACATTGGATTGCCCGGGCACAGAACCCATGGCCCAGACACCAGAGGCAGCATTGGCAGCAGCTGCAGACATTGGATTTCCCAGTAGCAGAACCCATGGCACAGACAGAAGAGACAGCAGAAGCAGATATTGAATTGCCCACTCTCAGAACCCCTGGCACAGCAGAGGCAGCATTGGCAGCAGCAGTGGACATTAGATTGCCCGAGCACAGAATGCATGGCACAGACTGCAGAGGCAGGATTGGCAGCAGAAGCAGACATTGGATTGCCCGGGCACAGAACCCATGGCACAGACTGCAGAGGCAGCATTGGCAGCAGCAGCAGACATTGGATTGCCCAGTAGCAGAACCCATGGCAGAGACAGAAGAGGCAGCAGAATCAGATATTGAGTCTCAGAACCCCTGGCATAGTAGAGGCAACATTGGCAGTAGCAACGGACATTGGATTGCCCGGGCACAGTACCCGTGGCACAGCAGAGGCAGCATTGGCGGCAGCAGCAGATATTGGATTGCTCAGGCACAGAACCCATGGCACAGACAGAAGAAGCAGCACCGGCAGCAGCAGCAGACATTGGACTGCCTGTTAGCAGAACCCATGGCACAGACAGCAGAGGCAGCAGAAGCGGACATTGGATTGCCGGGGCACAGATCCCATAGCAAAGCAAAGGCAGCAGAAGCTGGCATTGGATTGCCCGGGCACAGAATCCATGGCACAGACAGCAGAGGCAGCATTGGCAGCAGCAGACAACATTGGATTGCCTGGGCACAGAACCCATGGCAGATTGCAGAGGCAGAATTGGCAGCAGCGGCAGACATTGGATTGCCCAGTAGCAGAACCCATGGCACAGATAGCAGAGGCAGCAGAACTGGACATTGGATTGCCAGGGCACAGAACCCATGGAACATCAGAGGCAGCAGAAGCAAACATTGGATTGTCTGGGTACAGACCCCATGGCACAGACAGCAGAGACAACATTGGTAGTAGCAGCAGACATTGGATTGCCCGGTAGCAGAACCCATGGCACAGACAACAGAGGCAGCAGAAGCGGGCATTGGATTGTCCGAGCACATAACCCATGGCACAGACAGCAGAGGCAGCATTGGCAGTAGCAGCAGACATTGGATTGCCCAGGCACAGAATGCATGGCACAGACTTCAGAGGCAGCATTTGCAGCAGCAGCAGACACTGGATTGCCCGGGCACAGAACTCATGGCACAGACTGTAGAGGCAACATTGGCAGCAGCAGGAGACATTGAATTGCCCAGTAGCAGAACCCATGGCAGAGACAGAAGAGGCAGCAGAAGCAGATATTGGATTGCCCGCTCTCAGAACCCCTGGCACAGCAGAGGCAGCATTGGTAGCAGCAGCAGACATTGGATTGCCCAGGCACAGTACCCGTGACACAGCAGAGGCAGCATTGGCAGCAGCAGCAGACATTGGATTGCTCGGGCATAGAACCCATGGACCAGACAAAAGAGGCAGCACTGGCAGCAGACATTGGATGGCTCAGTAGCAGAACCCATGGCACAGAAAGCAGAGGCAGCAGAAGCCGACATTGGATTGCCTGGGCACAGAACCCATGGCACAGACTGCAGAGACAGCATTGGCAGTAGCAGCAGCAGACATTGGATTTCCCACTAGCAGAAACCATGGCACAGACAGCAGATGCAGCAGAAGCAGACATTGTATTGCCGGGGCACAGAACCTATGGCACAGCAGAGGTAGCAGAAGTGGACATTGGATTGCCTGAGTACAGAACATATGCACAGAGAGCAGAGGGAGCATTGGCAGCAGGAGCAGATATTGTATTGCCTGGTAGCAGAACCAATGGCACAGACAACAGAGGCAGCATTGGCAGCAGCAGCAGACATTGGATTGCCAGGCACAGTACCCATGGCACAGCAGAGATGGCAGCAGCAGGATATGCCTGTGCGCAGCACCCATGTAGCCAGGTTGGTAGGATTTGAAAGGGAAGATCTCCATTCAGGAGCAGACAGCGGCAGCAGGATTGTGTGGGCTCATTTGGATTTGCCAGGGCAGACCACCCATTGACCAGCAGACAACAGCAGCAGGATTACCAGGCCAGTGGTGCACATCACCCAGGGTTTCCAGGGCAGGCAGACAGGCACCTTGGTGTGAGAGGCAGGCAAGCTGGGACAGGGCTTCATCTTTGCCCATAGGGCGGCTTGACAGGCACTTTGGCATGAGCAGAAGGCAGACTGAGGCAGGGTTCGAGCTTGGCAACCTGGCGGCCAGACAGGCAGTGTGGCATGAGAGGCAGTAGGGAAGGCAGGCTGAGGAAGGCTTTGATTTTGGCAACCTGGGTGGGCAGAGAGGCAGTGTGGCATGAGAGGCAGTAGGGAAGGCAGCCTGGGACCTTGGAAGGACAATCCGATAGACTGACAAAGACTGTGCAGCGTGAGAGAGACCCAGTTAGATAGGCGGGCTGAGATCGTCTAGTCAGAGGCCGGCTGGCAGGCTTACAGCTTCCCAATGCCACCCAGAGTCATGAGGTCAGTCAGATAGGTCGTCTGAGGCTGTCTAGTGAGAGAGAGAGAGGGGGGGGGCGGGCACCGGACACAGGGAGGGAGGAACAGCACCTCAGCAGTAGCAGCCCAAATTGAGGAAGAGCCCTGTCCCAAGACTGCCCCTGGCATGGGATGGCGTGTGCCACTGCACCATCAATCCATGTCCAGGGGTAGCTCGGGGAATCCCAGCAGCGGAAGGTTCACCTTCATAAAAAGCAACTGTTCCACCAACTTGGCCCCCAGTCTCAGGTGGTGCGGCAAGCAAATGTTCCCCACCATGGAGAACACCCACTCGCTGGGGACATTCGTTGGTGGTCAGGACAACAGACTCTTGGTCACTTTGGAAAGGGCCGGGCACACATTGGTCTTGCCGGCCCAGTAGGTCAACGGATCGCTGCTGGGATCGATGCACAGCTCTTCCTCCAGGTAGCTCTCAACTGCTGCTGAGGCGTTGTCATACTCCCTCGCATAGCTCTGGTGGGCACCACCTCCACCACTGCCCTCAGTCACGCTGCCTGCCCTGCTGTACATGGATCCATGCTCACCATAGTGGTCTTCACATAGGAGCTGCTGCTGCTGGCAATAGGGGTGCTGCTGCTGCTCAGCGTGCTGCTGGTGCTGCTACTACTATTGCTGGGGGCAGGGATAGATCCTGCCATTTGAAAGGGGTGACTGCTCCCACCATCCCCAGGGGCGTCCTGCTTCTGCTTCTGCTGCCGCACACTCTCCAGAGCCCCCCTATCTGCCTGCCGGACCCTCTTCACAAGCTCACTCTTCCAGTTCCCATAGAGCTGTGTCTGGCGTGCCATGCTGCCCTTGACCCTGGGCTCCAGTATGGTTGCAAAAACATATTCATCCCACTGCAGGAGCTCATCGAACCGTGCCTTAAGCCATGCCTTCAGCTGCCGCACCAGGGCAACCACCTCATTCACCAGCTCCTTACCCTGGGCCACAAACCTGCCCCTGAAGAATTTCCTCCAGCCTCCTCAGGCCTCTGGACCAGAGGGGTCACCTGGCTGATTGTGGCGTGGCTTTCATTTTGTGGCCACCCTCTGTGTCCTGCAACTGCCGATGGACTTGGCAGCTGCCCCCACCCCAGCTCCTCCATGGTGTACTGATGTTGCTGCTGCTGCTACTGCTGCTGCTGCTACTCATCCCTAGCAGCAATACCACTCCTGCTACTAGAATTAGCTACTCTAGGAGGACATTTTCCTGCTGATGGAGACAGATGACTGGCTGCTGAAGTCGGGAACCCGCTGGCATTCCCTGCCCCGCTTAGCAGCACAGCGCTGTGGCACGTGTTCAGGTGCCTCACCATGGTAGTTGTGCCAAGGTTGGTGAGCACCTGCCCATGCTTCACCAGCTTCTGGCACAAAGTGCACTGCACCTCCCTGGGATCATCCACCCTCACCAACTTAAAATGCGTCCATATGGAGGAATTTTTTGCCACCTCCTGCCGTCTGGCCTGCACTGGGTGATGCACCACTGACAGCACTGCTGGGAGGTGCAAAACATGGTGGCTGATCCTTGCCTCAGCACCAGACATCTCCTCCGCAGGACTAGTGTCTGCCTCGCTGTCCCCAATCTGAGATATGTCCCCCCGTGAAGGGGAGTACTGGGACCCTGAGGCTGATCCACTGCCCATGCTGCTGCCACTCTCCCTGTGCCCCTTATAGCTGCTGCCACTACTGTTACTGCTACTGATGCTCTGCTCCCTGCTTCCATTGCCCGGGAATCGGACCCTGCCTCTAGCAGCCGGGGTGGGATCAACCAGCCCTGGACTGCTGGGGATCACCTCAATAATGGTGGATGATGGTGGCCCATGATGACCTTCAGATCCTGCCCCTGAAGCCGCAGCAGAGATAGCCGCAGTCTCCTGGACTGCAGGCCTTTCAGTGCCCCGCATGGCAGTGGCGGACGCTGACAGGAGATGACACTGAACCACACACCCTAGTGCCACTGCTGGGAGCCTTTGAAGTCTGTCTTCTAAAATCAGGCCTGTGCAGTTTGGGGCGTGGTGATGGGCTCGGGCTACTGCTGATGCCTGATGCCACTCCGCTGGCACGGCCCCTGCCACCTCTGCCACGTGCCCCATTGCCTGCCTTAAAGGAAGCAGACCGGCATCTCCTACTTCCCTTCTTTATTTCTATAACACAAATAATGCACACAAAGTTTATTTATTTATTTATTTATTTATTCAAAATTGGATTATATTATATATATCTACACTAACTCTAACTGCTATTAACTACTCTAAAACCTATGAAACTAAATGGAATATGATATCTACAAAG
>QEPC01005651.1:268027-285532 GCA_003113815.1 Sphenodon punctatus | reverse complement strand
CCCCAGGGATCATACAGTACAGGTACTAATACTTACCAGCTACTGCTGGGCTGGCCGCTGGTGCTGGGCTGGCTCTGGGTTGCCGGCAGAGACACTTAGGGGAATTTTTTTTTTTAAATCCAGGCTGGGCAGGGTGGGTGGGGGGTGAACCCCCTTCCACCGATGCAGCCTGGACTCGGGGAGGGAAACACGGGTTTTTGGTGGGGTTTTTTACATTGCGGCCATTCGTTTGAATGGCCGCAATGTAAAAAAAAAATCCGGTACCCGGAATCTGGTAACCGGGCCGGATTACCAGGTTGAATCTGATAATGCTGTTACGCCCAGTACCGGCATTATCGGATACTGGAAAATCCGGTAGTCCCGTCCCTACCGATTAGGACTTTATAGGCAAGCAGCAGCACCCTGAATTGGACCTGGAAGACTATAGACAGCCAGTGCAGTGACCGAAGAACAGGTGTACTATATATTCCTGATGGCCCAGTCCCAGCAGGAGATGGGCCACAGCATTCTGCACCAGTTGCAGTCTCCGAACCGTCACCATGGGTAGCCCCACTTAGAGCAATAGGTGCAATCCAAGTGACTGTGTATGCTGGCCACTGGTGCAATTCCTAGCAAGGCAGTGGGCGCACATGTTCACATGCTCTCCACATGCGCAGCCACAGCGTGCCCATACCAATGCGATACCAAAGCTCCTGCTTCATCCCCTAGGCTGCAGTGGGAGGGGTTCAGGACCGCATCAGAAGGGGTGTGCCATGGCCCTGGACAGCTTTTGGCACACACGGGGCACATGCCTGCCCATGCACTGGTGTACGTACACTGCGCCTGGAGTAGGCACTGTTTAAATGGGCTGCTGGATTGCACCCTATTTGTCTATTAAACCAAACAGAGTTTTCCATTTCAGGAAAAGGAAGGAATTTTGATCCCTGAATGTTGCATTTCACACATTTGTAGGCATTGCTTGCTTTTTTGCATTCTGGACACAGGTACTAAATAAGATGAAATGCATTGCTTCCTCTATAGCTAGGATATTTCTTATGTCCCTGTGTTCTCACACTAACAGTGTTTAGAACCAGAGATGGTATAAAAGTTCACAGATGGAGATTTGTGTAGAAATTCAATGATGTGCTCTGTGACGGGTAACCCAGCAATTGCAATTCAGATTTCAGATGATGCTTTCATAAATCAGGAAGTTGAAACATATAGTGGAACTCTGCTCTAGCAGAGTCATCAGTTTATTACTTTTATGCTTGGGTGATTTTTGCTGTGACTGCTGCATATCTTATGGAATGGGCACCTTATTCTGTGTAATAACATTTTCAATTGCTCATTGACTTCCTTCCTATATTCATCTAATTTTAGCAAATAGTACAAAAACTCTTTTTTGGTTTGTTTTTTGTCTTGCTTTTATTCCTCTTGCTCTCAAAAAGAAGGAACTCTTGGCAGAGATTTAAGTGCAGTAGCAATTACCTGACTTTTAACAAGGCAGTGGTGGAGAAAATCCAGAGTTTGATCTTTCTAGAGGAAGGGGAGAAAGAGAATGCATCTTCAGAGCTTAAAAATTAATTTTGTTTTCTTAACACACACACACACACAATCAAATTACAGGTGCAATATAATAACAATAGTAGGTATTGTAAAATATTAAAAAGTAAGAGCAGAAAAAGCTTACATTCCATTGTGCCCGCACGCCCCATAAGTACAGACCAAGACACTCGTTGAGGTAAAAAGGCCCTGGCCGCAACTTTATTACAATATATATAACATGAACAGACCAAATGTTAAAGAACCTGTGTGCATATAGTGGAGAGGAACCATGCTACTCAAAGCAGGTAAAGGGGGCTAAGCTAAACCTTGCCCCCCTACCCGGGTGAATCGACCCTTCGAATTCACCCTCCCCTTGGGTCAGGTTGGGTTGCAACCCCAATGCCACTCCATGCCTGGGCTGGGGTCCCCGGCCTTAAAACCCCCCCACTCCCCAAGTGGTAATGGGGTACAAGCACGACCCCCAGCTCTTAGGGAGCCTTACCACAGCATGGTTCCTACGCCGCTAACTGCCACAAATAGGGGGGAGGAAAATAGTTACTCCACCCTTTTCCCCCACACAGGTATTCCGAAAAAAGGGGATGCAAGACAGCCCTCTCTCCTCCACCCGAGAGTGCTCTCCTTGGCTGGATAACTGTACATCCTCCCATAGGACAAGGCCTTCACCAGGCTCCTGATCTGATCATGGGGTACCACCTGGTCACCCCAGCATCCAATCAACACCCCCATATGAGGCTAGGGGTCCCCAAGGTGTCAAATCGGCAATGTTACTCTTCATTTTTCCTGTGAGTACCTGCTGCCTAAGCTGAGCTCATCTTCACCCAAATGGATTCTCCTATGGGCACCCCTGCACTGTGCAGGCCCATTTTCCCTCAAATGGGTGACCAGGATTGCAAGTGCTGCAAAATGTCCTGCCTGCGAAGGTGTCAAGTGCTCCCAGTGCATACCACTGCGCCCAAACCAATATGGACAGGCATGGGACCCCCTAGCCCTGCTGTGTTCCAAGTTCTGGATTAGCAGCATGGCATTTAGCCCACCATATACTGCTGCACCCACAGCAGCGTGACATTTTTCACCAAACCATGGTGTGCCCATAGATCCAGAGAGCTGGCAACAGGTCAGTGCCTGCGGATGACAAAACATAACAGCAATACGGCCTACAACTTGAAGGCAACATTCCCCAGTCTGCCAAGCCCTTTGATGTATGAAAGGAGGGGCCTGTAATGTGGGCAAACCTCCATGTATTACTCCCAGACAGCACTACCCTGATCACCCTAGGGTGAAAGCACCAGTGCCCTGAACCAGAATGCCCCACAGTCGCAGTTGAACAAGCAGATCCGGGGCCATTCGGCCAATGTGTCAACTGATACCAATTGGTGGGTATCTCTCCTCGGCCCATATGCCCCATGGCCCAGCCGTCAATCGCCCTCTGAAGCCGTTAGCTTGCACACGGGTCGGCTACACCAGGTGCGCGCCTTCCTAAAAAGAAAAAAGAGGCAATAGCTGCCCATCCATCCTTATGGAACATGGCGCTAACCCATGGCGACACAAGCGCACCACCAACCCAGCAATATGGCGTGGAGGGGGGGGTTTGGGCTATGACCCCTGAAACCCCCAGACTGAGAGGAAAGATGACACACAAGCTTGCCACAAGGAGATAGGCCCTGGAATCCTGGGTTAAGAGGAAAGGGACACCCAAGCTCCCACAAAGAGATAGAAATGGTAGCCCTAATGCCCTCGTTTATCCTGTGCCCCGCCACCCACATAAAGCCTCCGGCATGACCTCTGTATCGATGCTGCCACCGAGCGCCAATTGAATGCCAATTAAGAGGGGAGACCGCCATATCATCATACTTAACCGAGCCATACCTATTAAAGGACAGCATTTCCACCCCAAACGGTGATCCAAACAAAACTCTGCTGGGTACCCTGGACTGATGGTTGACCACCTGCACCATAGCTCAGTTGTGGGACCTGCAGAGCTACAGGACAACTGGGCATGAGAAGCGAACGAGGAAAATTATGCCCCTGAGAAGGTCAGCCGCAGCCCACTCCAGTGGCCAGGGAATGAGGTCATAAACCCCAGCCAGTAGGAGTTCATGAGACAGTGCAAGACCCGGAGGGGAACTGTGCCACCCCCGAGAGACCAAAGGTCAAACAGCCCCCAGATAGAAATTGACATGCTGCACATGGCATAGCATAATATGGCTCAAGGAAATGGTTAATAGACCCGAATAGTCACGGGGAATCCAGCTCAGGCACAACGCTGTTGCATCCCCAACCAGAACAGTCACGGGGAACCCAGCTTAGGCACAGCGCTGTTGCATCACGAATTGCTCCAGCCAGAAGAGTTCATGAGCCAGTGCAAGACCCGGAGGGAAACTGCTCCATCCAGAAGAGTCCATGAGCCAGTGCAAGACCCGGAGGGAAACTGAACCAACAAGAAGAGTCCATGAGCCAGTGCAAGACCCGGAGGGGAACTGTGCCGCCACCGAGAGACAAAAGGCAAAAAGCCTCCAGATCAGAATTGTCCTATGGAACATGGCTCAAAGAAACAGTAATAAACCAGAATAGTCATGGGATCCCAGTTCAGACATGGCGCTGTTGCATCCTGCCGGGCAGCTCCGTCTTGTAGATCAGATTACAGAGGGATTCATGGAGGGGAGACTCCAAGGGAGGAGAGATACACGGTTGCACCGATCCGGTGGGTCCGGATTGTACAGGCCCAGGGCTTCCGGCGAGAAGGAACCATTCTCTCCTAAGGCGCAGACTATCACACTATTCCCTCCTGAGAAGAATGGCTGCAGTTCTCCAGGTGGAAAGCTTACAGCTGCTAACAGCGATGACCCTGTGAAAATGCATATTAACACAGACAAGGTGCAAACAAACCAGTGATGAGAGGCACCCGGCAGTTCCAGGTAAATATACCTGGCTATGACCCCACCCACCGGGTGCCCACCCCTTCCCATTGGTCCCCTGGTGCCGCACCTCATGGGTAGGCTGCCCATCACCCTGTTCAAGGGAGGCGGACTCAAGTCCCCCCCCCCGCTTATGGCATGGGAGTGTCCCTTACATACTCTGCACACAAGCAGGTGATAGGATCCAATACCACTTTATGTGCTATATCTCCAGTTTGGTTCACATAAGCAGAGGGGGGCGAAGGGGTAAGGTGGCAACAAAATTATTACCTGTTTTAACAAGCATGGGTATTCTGGGATTTGGAACTGTTAACTCACAGCTGTACACCTCTGAACAGCCCCCAAGGGATTTCTCCCTGATTAACAACATCACTTGTTTTCACCTGCTTGTGTGAAAAAAGCTTAAGAGTTTGACCTTCCTGCCCACTCTAGCTGAGCAATCATTATAAAGAGTAAAGTTGCTGCTATCTTATTTTCAGCCAAGTAACAAAAGAGAATGTAGCCCCAAGAGATTTCTCTACTGAAATCAGGTCTAATGGTTCAGTTTGTGAGGATTCATTGAAATCAAGGTAGCAGAATAAAAGAAGAAGAAAACGGGAATAAAAGTGTTCATTATACTTCATTCATTAGCAACTGTTGTGTTTTTTTTCCCTGTGCTTGTCCCTAATTTGATCAAGAACAGTTCAATCATACATCTTCTATCTTAGGTTGTTAACAGAAGAGATGTTGACCCACAGGTACCTCCATCAGCCCCAGACCCACTTGCCCATCTGAAAAGTGCCCACCACATGTTCAACCCAGGACTGCCCCGGGGTGGCTCCACATGTCAGCCCAGGAAATGTGCAGCATGCCTGTCAATCAGGCAAAGGCAGCAAAACCAGTTTCCCAAGCTGTGACCTCTGTTCCATCAGAGACAGCCCGGGGGGAGGGGGGGGCAAAGGACGAAGAAGAGAGCTAGCAATTTTCCTTTCCCTGGGGCCATTTGACAGGTGGGTGGTCACATCAGTGATCATGTTGTCCACAGTGGGATCACTGGTTGCCCCCCCCCCGCCCCCCTCCAGCTGTCAGGAAACCCCGAGAGCATTAGTGCCACTGAGTGGAAGCTGCCACAACCACATGAAATATGGACCAGGGGGCTGCCCATTTGTTGGCCTCCCCACACTTTGAATGCATGTGTCTGCTGCAGCTCCAGGCTCCGGGGTACCCCCATCTCATGTAAAAACATTAGATAATAAAATTGGTTTTCTCTTCACCCTTCTCTTCCTTTATGGGTATAATTAGTAAAGAAGATGACAAATGCCACAAATGTTTGAGCCTTTACAGGTTTTGTAGCTGGTCATAGTTCAAAGAAGAACACAGGAGTTTGTATAATTATTTGAACTTTATGCTAGCTACCCGTCCCAGACGTCTTTCAATACTGACATTGCAATGAAAAATACAAGGACCAGTTAGAAAACAATATCTCCAATCTACAGGAATTTTTTGGCATTTCACAATTAGTTTTTTTTTCAAAAATATGAGATCAAAATATTAGAAAATTTCACAAAGCAGAAAGTTCTGACATGTTTCAATTTGAAAATCCTGCTTGGAAAAATTGATAATATCAACTAAAACAAAATTGAGAGTATCACCGTAAACTGATACTTGCCATGTAATGGTAACACATAACTCCTTTTATGCAATGAAATTACATTGTACATTTTCAATGAAATTACATTTCAAAATGAAATAAAGTTTTGTTTTCTTTTTAACATTTTTAAATGGTTCTGCTTTCCAATTTTTTTTTTTTAAATCAACATTTTCCATGCCCAAAAATACCAGAAGGAAAAAGAATTGTAGTCAAATGTAATGGCTCCCGAAATTATCCAAGTATAGGTGTTTCCATGTGTCAAACTTCAGGCATCCAGCAACTGAACCCCACTAGACTCTCTGAGTACACTGATCCACCACTTTTGACAGGGCTCCATAAAGCCCTACAATTCCTCAAGATGCCTCCTTGCCAAATTACCACTTTTGACTTATCTAATTACCTGGATTTTCACATGAACTCAGAAACATTGATCCAACATGGGTTCTTAAAACATTGGCCTGTAAAAAGGCCTTGACAAAATTTCAAAAAGAAATACACACACACGCACAGACACACAGACACACACACACACAGTGTAATGCTTATTTTTCTTCAAATAAAATTCACAACAAAAAAGCCAGTTTTATATCTGTGAAAACTTCTATCTCCCCCCCCAACCCCCACCTGTCCCCCCTACAGGTAAATAATTTAATACAGGCCAATAAAATGATTTATTTATTTCCTTAGGAAGAGTCTAGAGGAGGTTTCTTCTTGTTACATAAATGACAAATGAATGTTTCACACAGTCCTGCTGGTCAGCAGCCTCGGCTGAAGCTGAAACCTGTGTTAATTAGTGAAATGAACTACACTGAGTAAAAGGTGCTCAGCTGGTGGGAACTGCAAAACCCAGCCACAGGATCATTCTCCAGTTTGGAATGACCTTCACCTGTTTCAGTGGCAATTCAAGTGAGTTTATGGCCTATATAATCAGAGATGACTGGGAACTATGATGTATATATATTAAATAACATTATTCCCCTAGTTGTTAGATACAACATTTAAACTTTACTGTATAGCCTCAGAATGCATGGGTTTAACCTTTTTTCCATGGCCACAGAGGAAATGAAGGAAGAGTAAAACCACTTAATATTCATAGGATGAATTTTGCTAACAAAGAATGTCCAATGCCTGCAAATGCTGGACTGTTTGCTTACTGATTTTAGCAGAATTGTTCATGTGCTCAAAATCATATCTACACACAATAACTCAAATGTTTAGAGGGGGTGGGTGTCTCTTTTTTTAATCACAAAATCCCAAATCCGACTGAATTAATGAACGTGAAGACATATCTTGATGATGATGATGATGATGATGATGATGATGATTCCTTCTTAGAGGCTACATCTTCACAGTCCGGTGCATTAATCTTTAAAAGCTCATTCTTCTATGAAGCTTCTTTGATCTTTCTCAAAGGATTCCTCTATAAGTAATCTCCCATGCAACGGAGTTGTTGATCCTGTGAGATGCTGGGCACCCTGTGGACAAATTGATCCTTTTACATAAAACACCATCTATGTACTAGATGCTGGAAATATTTCTTTAGGTCTGAAATTAATACAATTTTTCATTTGTAGTGATTATGAGACCTCCTGCTTCTTTTATTTCTTATCTTGTACAGTGTTTCAATAGTGTAATTTAAAAAAAAACAAACCCTGAAAGTGACCCAAATTGTCTTTGGGTCTCAATAAAATGTACCTCTCAATAAAAAGACAGATTAGTCCCATTAAGAGAGATTATGCTCGAGTTGCAATTTTCATTTGAACACTATTTAAAATAGAGGGAAGGAAAAAATATTCCATTATCCAATGTCTCTCTACTTCTTTTTCCTTTTTTAATTAAAAATATTGTAAGTATATATCACCATCTGCAGCACCACAATTATTTTTCCTACAGTTTCAGCACAAAATATTAGCTGATTTTTTTTTTTTATAAACTTCACATAATACACTAATATCTCCTGCACGGAGCCATTAATGTGACTGTGTGGAGTTGCTGATAGCAATAACGAAAATTGCTTTCATAACAGCTTTAGACCAAGCATTGGCAATGACATTAATGGTAATAAATGCTCCATGAGGTGCAGTTAATGGCTGAACACAAATTTATAAAGTATGCCTTGTTGACCCACCCCCAAGTTATATTGAACTGGTTAGACCTTCTGTACTGGGGCTGAGTATTTTCACATCTCTGTGGGAACAATCCAAATTAAAAGTATTTGTAGTTTTCTTAACTAACTACGACAGAACTTATAAGCTGGTGGGTGCAACCATTTTATATCTCACAATTCCCAGAAATAGTGTGTACCAGAAACTGAGTGTTTGAAGAACTATATTTTTGACTTAAGTAGAAGATACGGGTGGATAGAAACAGTAACATCTTGGAGTGACACAAGCTTCTAGCACAGTTTTTAATCCAGTACACATACAAAATTATACGAAGAATATTGAATGCTTATTGCCTTTCTTTCTTTGCCTTTTATTATTCTTTATTATTAGCAAGCATTTATATACCACCAGCAATGTACCTGCCACTTTACAAAGTAATTGAATAGACACAGTCCCTGTCCTAGCGCTTACATTCTGAGAGACAGGGGGTGAGGGGGAAACAAAGGAAGGGGAACATAGGGAGAAACAAGGGGTGTAACATTCATGAAGATGCGAGGTTTCAGGTGCATGTGCTTTGCTTGGTTACATAAAAAATGATGGCTGGCTGGTCCATGTGGTGAGGATATGAGTACACAGACCTCAGGTAACAGAGTGTACTGGATGGAGGGTATCAGCAGGAGTTAGGAGAGGGGAGCGAGGAGTCAGGGAGGGCAGAGAGGAAGAGGTGGGTCTTGAGGAGGGACTTGAACATACGAAGGGAGGGGGCAAGGCAGATGTTGGCAGGAGGGAGTTCCAGGCATGGGGGGAAGCTAGGGAGAAGGTATGAAGGCAGTTAAGGGAGGCATGGGAGGGCGAGAGAGGGGACAGAGGAGGACCAGAGTTCATGGACTGGAGTACAGAGGGAAATTAGCGCAGAGAGGTAGAGAGGAGCAAGGTTGTGAAGAGCTTTATAGGTGAAGTCTAGGAGTTTGTGCAGCATTCATTCAGGAAGGGGGAGCCAGTGAAAAGAGGAGAGGAAGGGCTGCACGTGGTCAAAGCAACAGGCGAGGTAGATGATCCTGGCAGCAGAGATTTTGACAGAGATAAGGGGAGAAAGGGGAGAGCGGGAGAGGCCAGTGAGAAGGAGGTTACAGTAATCAAGGAAAGAGATGACCAGGGTGTGAACAAAGGTTTTGGCAGAGGAGACAGAGAGAAAAGGGTGAATCTTAGCAATGTTATGGAGGGAAAAGTGACAGGATTTAGCAACAGAGTCAATGTAGGATTTAAAAGAAAGGGGTGAGTCAAAGATGAAGCCTAGGCTACGGGCTTGGGGGACAGGCAGGATGGTGACTCCATCAATAATTATTGACAGTGAGGAAGGAGAGGAAGGATGAGGGGGGAAGATAAGGAGTTCAGTTTTAGCCATGTTGAGTTTGAGTTGACGTTGAGACATCCAGGTAGAGATATCAGAGAGACAGTTGGTGAGGCAAGCTTGAACAGATGGAGAGAGAGAGGGAGTAGAGTGATAGAGCTGAGTGTCATCAGCATAGAGGTGAAGCCATGGAAGGGAGGCAATGAGTTTACCTAGGGACAGAATGTACATAGAAAAGAAGAGTGGGTCAAGGACAGAGCCTTTGGGAATACCAACCGAGAAGGGAAAGGAGGAAGATGTGGAGTTGGCAAGAGACACATTGAAGGAGCAATTGGACAGGCAGGAGGAGAACTAGTTAAAAATGGTACCACAGAATCCAAGGGAGTGAAGTGAGTCCAGCAAGAGTGAGTGATCAACAGTATCAAAGGCAGCAGAGAGGTCAAGGACAAGCATGCAGTAGAGGCGATTAGATTTAGCCACAAGATGATCGTTGGTGATCATTGTGAGAGCAGTAGAGTGAAGGGGGCAGAAGACAGATTGGACGGGGTCAAGGGAATAGTTGGCAGAAAGGAGGTCAAGGCAGCAGGAGTAGACAACACATTCAAGAAGCTTGGAAGCAAAAGGAAAGAGTGAGACAGGATGATAGCAAGAAGGGTCAGAGGAGTCAAGAGTGGACTTTTTGAGGATAGGAGAGACAGTGGTGTGCTTAAAGGTGGAGGGGAAGGAGCCAGTAGAGAGGGAGAGGTTGATGATGTACAGGAGGTAAGGGGCAACAGTGGAAGCAATGGAGGTCAGGAAGCAGGAGGGGATGGAGTCAAGGGGACAAGTGGAAAGGTTGGAGGAGGAGAGAAGGGAGACGATTTCCTCAAGGGAGGCAGGTGGGAAGGAAGACAGGAGAGAAGGAAGTGGAGGAAGGAGATGGAAGGGAGGAGGAAGAGGAGGAGGAGTGGGAAGCAATGTCGAGGCAGATCTTGTCTATCTTGGCAGTGAAGAAAGAAGTGAGATCCTGAGCAGAAAGGGAAGAGGGAGGAGAGGACAGTCAAAGGTGGAGAACAGGAGGCAAGGTTCCCAAGAGCAGGACTCAATGCAGGAGGTGTAGTAATGCTGAGGGAGATAGCAGAAGTAAGGGAGAAGAGAGAGAATTTGAAGTGAAGGAAGTCAGCATGAGAGTGGAATTTGCACCAGATGCGTTCAGCAGCACAGGTGCAGGAACGGAGGTGGTGGATACTGGGGGTAATCCAAAGACAGGGGTTGTGAGAGCAGGTGGATATGGATGTGCGAACGCGGTTCGGAAGTTCAGAGTTTAGGCCAAACTCTGCCTGTTCAGACGACCAAACCGAACATCCGAACCGAACGCTCGAACGGCCGAACAGTTCAGAAAATTTCGGATGAGTTCAGAAGTGGGAAAAACGTGACTGGAAGGCCGGAAAAATGTGACTGGAAGTGGAAGGCAGCTGAGGATCAGAGTTCCTGGCACCAGGGGTGGAGACCAGGGGTGGTTTCAGGGTCAAATGATACCGAAACAAAATTCAAATTCGGTTTCGGTTTCGATATCGATAGTGCTATTTTTGACTGTTCGGCCAAGTTCGGCCAAACCGGACTCCGCCAAACTGAACAGTCAAACCCGAACTCAGATTTTGGATCGAACGACCTAGCGTCCGAACATCCAAACCGTGTTCTGTTCGCCATCCCTACAGGTGGGGTGGGAGGAGAGGGGAGCAAGGGATTCAAGGGTGGAGGAGAGAGATACTGAAAGCAGAGATGGCAGAGTCAGAGGAGGAGACTGAGGGGAGAAGGGGGGAGAGGGAGGAGGCAAAGTCCAGGGAGTTAATGTCACGGAAGGGGTGTGGAGATGGGGAAGAGGAGGGGGCAGTGGGAGTCATTGAAAGAGGCAAGGAAGTGTTCATAGGATCAAAGGAGAGATCAGAGACAGAGCAGTTCCTAGAGAAGATGAGGTCAAGAGAATGGCCATTAGCATGGGTGGTGAAGTTGGTCCAAAGGTGGAGGTTGAAGGAAGAGACTAGTGAGAGAAAGCAAGAGATGGAAGGCTGGGAAGGAACATCAACGTGAATGTTGAAGTCACTCAGGATGATAGTTGGGGTATTGTCGGAGAGGAAGAAAGTGAGCCAGGGCTCAAAATCAAAGACAAAGGAAGAGAGAGAGCCAGGGAGGCAGTAGATTACAGGAATGCGGAGATGGAGGGGGGAGTAGAGGCCCAAAGGAAGGGAAGGAGAGAGAGAAGGGAGGAGAAAGTAGTTGGAATTGACAGGAATTAGTGAAGAGGAGGCCCACACCACCACCCTGACCTCTGGGGCCGGGCTGGTGAGAAAAGGAGGATAGCAGGGCTGACAGAGTCGAAGAGGGAGATCCAAGTTTCAGTAAGGGCAAGGAGCTAGAGGGAGTGAGAGAGGAAGAAATCATGATGTAGGGGACTTTATTGGCAGAGGAGTGACAGTTCCAAAGGGAGCAGGAGAATGGAAGCTGATCAGGGGGAAGGCAGGGAATGGGGATAAGATTAGGAGAAGGGGGGCGGCGGGGCAGGCAAGAGATGGGAAGGGTACAGAAAGGGCAGGGGGAAAGAAGTAGAGGGAGGAAGAGGTGGGGGGAAGGAAAAGGAGGGAGAGGGAAGGTGAGAGATTAGGGCAGGCATGATGGTGGGGAGGGTATGAGGGAGGCAACCCAGGGGGTGGATAGTGGATGAAAGACAGAGGAGGATTCGGTGAAGAGTGGCTGGCCTACTGGCCACTGAGGAGCCACCAGGTGGCCACCAGATGGTCGGAGTACCCTTAGGCTTACCCTTAGCTGGTGTTGCTGGAGTATCTTGTTCAACACTGATCTTACGGTGTGCACCATAAGGCACGTACCTTCTGGCCCACTGGTTGGTGGAGCTCAGGGAAGCAGAAAGGCTGAGCCCGAGGAGGGTCACGGCGTCCTCAAGCAATGACAACCAAGGCAGCTGGGAGAGTATACAGATGAACTGCAACCTCACCAGTTCCTGGCCCACTGTTCGGTAGAGCTCAGGACGGCAGAAAGTCTGAGCCCAAGGAAGGTCATGGGGTCCTCAAGTGATGACAGCCATGGCAGTTGGGAGAGTATGCAGATAAGCTGCAACTTCACCAGTCCCTGGTCTTCTGAAGCTTGGGGCAGCAGAAAGGCTGAGCCTGAGAAGGGTCACGGCATCCTCAAGTGATGACAGTCGAGGCAGCTTGGAGAGTATACAGATGAGCTGCAACTTCACCAGTCCCTAGCCCACCGGTCGGCAGAGCTCGGGGCATCAGAAAGACCAAGCCCGAGGAAGGTCATGGTGTCCTCAAGCGATGACAGCCAAGGCAGCTGGGAGAGTATGCAGATGAGCTGCAATCTCACCAATACCTCGCCCGCTGGTCAGTGGAGCTCAGGGTGGCAGAAAGGCCGAGCAGGAGGAGGGTCACAGCGTCCTCAAGTGATGACAGCTGAGGCATCTGGGAGATTATGCAGATGAGCTGCAACCTGGAAGCATTGGCTCCAAGTCTGAAACTACTTACCTCAGAGAAGCCACAGCAAAGTCAATAGAACTACTTCAGAGTAGTAGTTTCCCTATTGCAGCCATGGATGTAAAATTTTAGTAAGTGACTAAACAACCTTAGGGCTTGTTCTCATGAACATGTTTTGAGAACACTAGTATAAGTACTAGTGCTGAAACTCAGTATTCAAAATGACTTGGTTTTTACTGAGTATCTCAGTATTCAACTCAGTTTTGCCAAGTACTGAGTAACCAAGGAATCAACCTGGTACTCAGTATTTGGTATTTGGTACTCTGTCCAGTACTTGGACCAACATATGGGTTTTTTCCTGCCCCTATATAAGGCAATATGGTACTCAGCATTCGTTTTTATTTTACCAAATATTTTACCGAGCGAGTACTGAGCACTGAGTATTCGTCCAAGTTTCCAAGGACTGACCCAACAGTCGGAGCCAGTCTTTGAAAACTCAGAAATACTCATGAATAAAAATTTTACTATTTGTTTCAGTCCTAGTAAGTACCTCTTAATTCAATTAACCATCTCCTGTGTTACTTCTCCAGACAAGATCCTTCTCCGGAATGTGGAGATGCTAGTCTGTTTTGGAGAGAGGAAACTCACAGTTTTTTCTGGGAACTCCTAGAAGTCCTCAGCAGTTCTCTGCAGTGATCCACATAGCTGTTTGCTACCCACGTCCTTCCTTTTCTGTATTTAATGCATTTCTGCCTCACTGACTGCTTGTTATTCCAACAATTCTCCCTGCTGGTAGTCCCTGCAAGGTCCCAAACCAGGAGATTAGGGAAATTAACTATTTTTAGGGGTGTGCAGAATGTTTTGTTTTTGTTTAATGAAAATTCATTTTGGGGGTGTTCTCATAGGAAACCTCTTCATTTTTGTTTTGTTTGTTTGTTTTGTTTTTCATTTAAAAACATATTTTGAAATTAAAATATCACAGCACAATCTGTGCACATGCACCCCTTTTCCAAAAGAGTGCCAGTGCTACTAGTGCCATTTTGGATAAGTTGCATGCACAGAACGGTCTCTGTGGCCATTTTATGCATGTGCAGGTTTTTTTAATTTTATTTTTAATTATTATTTTTTTAATGATAATGAATAAAAGCTTTAAGTTAAAAAGCCAGGTAAAAGAATCTGAGGGCAGATTTTTATTATTAAAAGGCACCGTTTTTGGAGATTTATGCACAATTGTAAATATATATGCTCCTAATTCAGATTCGATAACTTTCTTTAAACAAAAATTTAGATATAATTCGGTAAAGGATGGAAGGCACTCTCATAATATTAGGAGATTTTAACTCCCCCTTACATCAGTTGGATAGGTGAAAGAAAGCCAAACAAGATAACACATTTGTAAAAATTCAGAAATTCATAGAACAGGAACAATTAGTGGTAGGGATGTGCAAACACCAAGGGGGGTTGGTGTTTGGCACGTTCGGGGTTCACCCCCCCCGAAAACATTCAGGTTCTGCCTGTTCAGCCTGAACCTGTTCAGGGGGGAAACCCATTTGGGCGGGGGGTTGGGGGCAGGGGGGAACCTGACTTTCCCTCCCCCCTCCTCCTTCCAGGTTGAGCGGGTGTAAGGGGTGCTGGGGCTCACACACACACACCCCATCACCCTGTCCAGACCCAGAAGGCCTAGTAGAGGCCTGAAGCACTCTGGAACACCGCTGGACCCCCTGCTGTCGCTGCCGCTGTTGCCGCCACTGGACCGAGGACCAGAGCCCCGGTACCACCAGGTAGGACGATCCCTGAGGTGGGGTTTAAAAATAAATAAATTACGAGGCTGGGCAGGGTGGGGGAGGGAAGGGGAGGTGAGCCCCGGTGCCCCTTCCACCCGTGCAGCCTGGAGGGGGGAGGGAAAACCAGGTTCCCTGCTGTCCCCTGCCCTCTTCCCAAATGGGTTCAGAACCTGAACTTTTTTCTGCCGGTTCAGACAGGGAGCAGTTCAGATTCAGGGTGTTCACAAACAGGCTGAACACCCCGAGTTTGGGCCAAATGCCGAACCCCCGTACCACATTCACACATTCCTAATTAGTGGACACTTGGAGACTACTAAATCCCACAGTCTGAGAATACACCTTCTATTCTCTAGTACACAAAAACACATACACTATGATAGATCATATCTTGATCCAAAGAAGGGAAATCAATAAATGTAAACATTGTTTCATTTATAATAATGTCTTCTCTGCTCACAATGCCGTGGTACTGGAACTAAGGAGAACTGGGACACAAGAAAAAAAACAAATTCATTGGCGACAACATATAAAAATATTTTATTAGACCAAACAATTAAGGACAAAATCTTAGAGGAATTAAAAGAGTACATTAAATTCAATAACAGTTCTGACATCTCCCCGCAAGACTTCTGGGATGCTATGAAAGCATTCTTGAGAGGTCATTACATATCCTTGGCAGCGTTTTACAAAAAAGAAAAAAAAAGAAAAATTAAGAGAACTATATATGAAATGTAGTGAAACAGAAACCAAAAATAAAGTTCAACCCAATACCAAACTGCAAAGTGAATCAAAAGAAATCAGAAATATTATAAATTTAATAGAAGTAGAAAGAACAGTCAGGCAAATTCACTTAGCAAAACAATTTTATTACAAAAGGTCGAATAAAACCGACAAGCCCTCGCCTGGCTAGTGAAAACAAAGATTAAAAAAACTCACATTCCATCTATTAGAGACACCTCAAATAGGCAATTAAAATGGAACTGAGAAATCAGAACCCAAGATTTTTATCAGGAGCTTTATAAAAGTACTAACCCTAATGTAAACACCATCCAGGTTTTCCTGGACAAAACTGAACTCCAAAAGCTTAAAACACAAGAAATAAAATATTTAAATTCACCATTCACAGAGGAGAAGGTACAGGAGGTCATAAAAGCCCTACCCAAGAATAAAACAGTGGGCCCTGATGGATGCCCTGCTGAATTTTACCAACTATATACTGGTACCCCACTTAGTGAAAAATTTTAATTCCTTATTGGAACATCAAAGCATTCCAACACCATTTTATGATGCTTGTGTCACTTTATGTCTTAAGCCAAATAAAGACCCTACAGAATGCGGAAGTTACCAACCAATAGCCCTTTTGAATGTAGATCTGAAAATCTTACTAAATTATTAGCAAACAGACTTAATTTTTTTATTTGATCCTTAATCGCCTGGCCCCCAGCCTGTTGACATTCCGGCGAAGTTGCAAAACCTGGCTGTTCGCCCAGGCATTTGGGGAGGGTGGGAGGGTAGGGTGAGGAGGTTTTTTTAGCTCCCCCATCTGATTTATTATTTATAATGTTTTAAGCCCTGTTTTAATAATTTATATTGTTACGAATTATTTTAAATTGTATTTTGTGGTACTATATTTTTTATTGTTGTAAGCCACCCTGGGCTGCTTTGCAGGAGGGGTGGGGTATAAATTTATAAAATAAATTAAATAAATAAATAAATTCCCCCAGACCAAACTGGCTTCATCCCAGCAAGACTAGGAATAGACAACATTAGAAAAATAATTGATATTATTTACACTATTAATGAAAATAGGCTCCCTGCCGCCCTACTGTCTTTCTATGCAGACAAGGCCTTTGACCATTTTGAGCATGAGTTTTTGCTCAAGACACTGGAGAAAATAGATATGATTAGTAATTTCTTAAAATGGGTCCAAAATATTTTAAAAAACCTAATGCAGCATTATTAGTCAATGGGAAACTTACTGGTAAGTTTCAACTTGGTAGAGGCATGAGGCAAGGGTTCCCTCTCTTGACCTTATTGTTTAATATAATAATTGAACCATTAGCTGCTATGATACGACAGGACAGAGAAATCTTTGGGATCAGGGTAGACAAAAAATAATATAAAATCTCTCTTTACACCGTTGACACAATGGTGTCAATCAGTGAACCTCAAAGATAACTCCCTCTGTTACACAAACATATAGAAGAATTCGACCAAGTTTCCAGCTTCAAAATTAACATCACTAAATTCCAAACACTAGAGATGGGTGAACAGATCGCAGTTCGGGTTCAGCCATTCAGTTCAGCTGCATTCGGTTGGTTCATCCGGTTAGTCCGTTCGGTTAGTTCATCGGATTCGGTTTCGGCCGTTTGGTTCGGCCGTTCGGTTCGGGTTCGGCTGTTTGGGAAATGTTTTATTATGTGTTTTTTTTGTTTTTTATATGTTTTTTTGGTTTTTTATTTGTTTTATATGGGTTTTTTGGTTTTTATTTTTGTTTTGTTTTTATATGGGTTTTTTAAATTTAAGTGTTTTATATATATATCTACACTAAATCTAACTGCTATTAACTATTTGAAATTCTATGAACTAAATGGATTATCTAATAAGTACACAGGCCTACTCCTACAAACACTAAAACTAAATCACTAACGCTATCTCTATCACTAAACTAACTCCTACAACTCTCTACTCTCTCTCTCTCT
>QEPC01005651.1:235357-267890 GCA_003113815.1 Sphenodon punctatus | reverse complement strand
GAACACAGGGAGGGGTAAAAACAAAAAATAACCACTAAATCTATCTAAGCTAAGCTAAATAAATGAATGAGAATATGGGGGTAGATGGGTTGGATGGGTGAAATGGGAGGAGGATTGCAATGGATTGGGGAGCTGGGAAATGCTGGGAGATGGAGCCTTCTGAAACACCTGCTGTTCAGGAACAGTGACTAGCTCAGAAGGTGTTGTGAAGGGGGGAGGCAGATAGTTTTGTTTCTTGCAAGCCTATCCACCCCTGGTGCCTGGAAGTGTGCTCCTCAGCTGACTACCCCTCCCTGTCATGTTTGACCTTTCAGTGACCCTTTTTTTGCCACCCGAACTCACCCGAACGCGATCCGAACTGACCGAACTGTTCGGTCATTTTGATGTTCGGAATTGAGTTTGGTCAGATTCGGGTTCGGGTTCGGTCATCCGAACAGGTCAAGTTCTTGCTGAACTCTGAACATCCAAACCGCGTTTGCCCATCCCTACCAAACACTCTTATTCCATATACTCAAATCTCAGCAAGAGACACTAGTACAAATATCCTCTGTTAAAATGATGGAAACGGAACTCAGCTACTTAGGCATTCAACTTACTAGCAACTTAAATAAAAGCTACTCAGGTAGCCAATTTCACCCCTTTGCTCAAGGAATGTAGGGGGAAAATTAACAATTGGCATAAAGTTCAATGTTCATGGCTAGGAAAAATAAATTTGATCAAAATGATGTTGCTACCGAAAATTTCATACTTACATGCTTGCCCTCCCAATAGAACTACCAAAGGTTTTCTTTAGTAACATCAACAAATTATTCAATGAACTTATATGGGATAAAAAAAAAACCAGAGTACTCCATACAATCCCTATAAACAATAAAGAACAGGAAGGTACTAACCTTCCAGATATTAAAAGTTATTATGGGGCCTCTTGTCTCCGAACAATCAAACTATGGTATAAAACTGGCCTAGAGCCCTGTTGGACACAAATAGAAAAAGATCAAGCTCATATAGTAGATCTTAAGGTAATTTTCATAGACCAAATAACTACACAAACACAAAACAAAACAAAAAAAAACTACACACCCATTTATAAATACCACTCTGAGGATCTGGAACAGTATCAAATTAAAGGCAGAGATACTCACAGGTAAATCCCCCTACATATCCCTGAAAAGCCTTGTTCATCATCAAGAAAAAAACTTAGTAGGTCTACTGAGAAAGGAAAAAAATTGGTTGGTAAAGCATGTACTCAACAAGGAGGAATTCTTCACACAAAATGAAATAGAAGCTAAAATTAAAAACAACATTTATTTTTGACCTACTTTCAACTAAAAACTAGAACAACTAATCGACAAAATAGACAACATTTTGTCAGACCAGCCACACCGATAGCAACACTGTTATTTGAACCATCAGGTGACAACAACATTTTATCAAGACTCTAAAGGGAAATTAAGATACTTACCAATCTCCCGGACACATGTTACATCATTGCCTTGGCAGAAGAAATGATGGAACTAATTAACAACTCTGAAATGAAACAGAAATGGAAGGTAATGACAAAAGGTTCCTCTTCCCTCCTGATAAAAGAAATCCAAATAAAATTATATTATAGATGGTACTGTACCCCAACTCTCCTCAGAAGAGCCAACATAATAGATACGAATTTGTGTTCGACAGGTAAAGGGGTGAAAATGGACATGATGCTAACCACCCTTTAACCACCCTTGGTGGTCATTTATGCATGTTTCAGGGCTCCATAAGGCACCAATACAGCCCTGCAACATGGGGTGATCTCAGACGTTACGATATCACTGTGAACCACGCTCAATTCCGCGTGGTGGCTGTGATTGCATAACATCTGTTGGGGGAAATGGATGTTTCCCCCCAGATGTTACCACGGCTTGGGATTGCATTCAACACGTGAGCAGCCGAAGCGGCGGGACCAGAGGCCGCCGCATGTCGAATGCAATCCCATGCCAGGGTGAACCCTGGCATCTCGTCTGGTCGGGCACTACGGCCCGGGATCACCGGCGGGACCCCGGGCTGTGGCGAATCCAGCCCGATGCGGCGGCCGCATTGGCCCCCCGCCCGCCCGTCTCCCCAGAGGGTGGGCAGCGGGGAGCGTGGAGGGGGCAGGGCCGCGCAGCTGCACGTTGCACCGCGCGGCCCCGCCCCCTCCCCAATTCCCCACCGGGATCCCCCCGGCACGTCTGTTGCGGCGTGACAGGGTGATCCCGGCGGGGAAGGAATTTGGTGATTTCGGTACGGGGCCAACAGGCCCCATAACGTCTGAAATCATCCATGCATAAACCAAGGGTGGTTAAAGTGTGGTTAGCATCATGTCTGTTTTTACCCAAGGGAATGGCCTTACATTGTTGGTGGGATTGCGCCAAGATAATGGGTGAAAACAGACATGATGCTAACCACACTTTAACCACACTTGGTGGTTATTTATGCATGTTGCAGGACTGTATTGGTGCCCTATGCAGCCCTGAAACATGCATAAATGACCACCAAAGGTGGTTAAAGGGTGGTTAGTGTCATGTCTGTTTTCACCCCATATCTTTATGGAGAGAGGTATGGAAGTGGATGGAGGAAATTGTAGGTGGGGTCATCCCATTCGCATCTTCACCAAGGACCCATATATTGAAGAACATGTACAATCATGCCACCAGATCAGACTAGCAACTCTACACTCCATTGCTCATGATTGGAGAGCACTCACACACACACACACACACACACCGCACACCATAAGGAATGTGAGACACAGACTGTGGTTCATGATCATGATGGAAAAGACTATGGCAGAGGTAAATGAAAAAGTACAAGATTTCTAGGTGGTCTGGTCCAGATGTTGGGATATTATAAAAGGGGACATCCCAAAGGACTCTACTCTAACTAACCTGTAATTAGAAGACATTTAAGAAAAAAGAGGACGTAATTAATTATTATTATTATTATTATTATTATTATTATTATTATTATAAACATTTATATAGTGCCAGTCATGAGCTTGGTGCTGTACAGAAACGTACAATAGATGCAGTCCCTGCCTGTGGCTTACAATCTAAAAGACAAGAAGGGGGAGACAGGGAGGGGGGACAGTGGGAGAGACAGGGGAGAAGACAAACAAACATTCAAGCGGATGCGAAATCTCAGGTGCGTGTGCATGTCTTGGTTACAATCAGGATGGTTTCAGCAGTCTGCAGTGGAGGGCAGACAGTAAGTATATGGGGAATGACTAGCAGGCATTGGGAAAGGCGGCGAGGAAAAGGTGGGTCTTGAGGAGGAATTTGAAGGAGCGGTGGGAGGAGGCAAGGTGGATGTGGGTAGGGAGGGAGTTCCAGGCTGGGGGGCAGCAAGGGAGAAGGGTCAAAGGTGGTTAGGTGAGCAGGAGAAACGAGGGAGAGTGAGGGAGGGGACAGCGGAAGAGCGGAGAGCGAGTGCAGGAGTGCGTAGGGAGATTAGGTCTGAGAGATAAGGGGGAGCTTGGTTGTGGAGTGTTTTGAATGTGAAAACCAGGAGTTTAAACAGGATACATTCAGGAATGGGGAGCCAGTGTAGGGAGAAGAGGAGAGGCTGCACATGGTCGAAGCGATGGGCAGAGTGAATGACCTTGGCAACGGAGTTTTGGATTGCGATAAGAGGGGAGCGGTGAGAGTGAGGGAGGCTAGCGAGGAGGAGGTTGCAGTAATCGGGGCGAGAGATAACCATGGCGTGAACAAGAATTTTGGCCGAGGAGGTAGAGAGAAAGGGGCCGATTCGAGCAATGTTATGAAGGGCGAATCAGCAGGATTTGGCAACAGAGTCAANCAGGTTAGAGGGAGAGGAAGGGGAGGGAGGAAAAATGAGGAGTTCGGTCTTGGCCACGTTGAGCTTGAGTTGACGTCGGGACATCCAGGCAGAGATGTCGGAGAGCCGGTTGACGAGGCGTGAGTGGACAGAAGAGGAGAGAGAGGGGGTAGAAAGATAGAGTTGAGTGTCATCAACTTAGCAATGATATTGGAACCCGTGGGAGGCAATAATTTTGCCAAGAGAGAGGATGTAAATAGAGAAGAGGAGAGGGCCAAGAACAGAGTCTTGGGACCCCAACCGAGAGAGGGCGTACTTACCATTGGCATTCATCCCCGTTATGTTCTTCCTATATTTTTGGGCATACACCAGATGGAATTACAGTATAATAACATACTTAACTGTTTGAAAAATATTTAATTTTGAGGTAGTCAATATGTATCCTTGTGACAGTATACATTTTGTTTGGTTGGTTGTTTTGTTGTGTTTTTGTAGGTTTATGTGTAGCTGAATGCATAGTTAAAGACCATATTCAGTTCATGGCTAAAATTGTAAGCACAACCATATGAGAAATATCGCTGTAAAAAATATGTACAATGACGAATGTACCAAAGAACTAAACACAATAAAGTTCATTTGAAAAGGAAAAAGAAAAAGGAAATGAATAAAAACAAATGAAAATAATTTGCTTATTCATCCATTTTTGTATTTTTATTTATGAAAACGAACGGGGGTCCATACGTTTTTGTAAAAAAGAGAAAATGAAATGAATGCATACCCTTACTATTTAACCCTTGTTCATGAGAACAAGCCCTTAGCAGCTTAAGTCTTCAGAATTGTACCTATATATTTATTAGTTGCTGAGTGGCTAGCAAATGCTTAGTACTGTATAGGACACTTAGTAGACATATTCCCTTTCCTGAGGAGATTGCTGTCTCAGGACCAGGTTATGATACAGCCATGATTAGATGATAGAGACCCATTTTGTCATTCCATATGTAGAGCACAGTTACTTAGGCTGCATTCCCATCTGCGGTGGTGGTGGTGGCAAAGGGAGAGGCGAGGGAAGATGCAGCAGCGCGGACGAGCCAGCTGATAGGAAAAGAGCCAGTGTGAATGGGGATCTGCCATAGCTTCTCTTGTGCATGTCAGGGCAGGGCAGGGCATGTCAGCAGAAATTAATCTCCCTGCCATGCAGGGTTTCAAAACCTGCAACACGTTACGTAGGAAATACTGAAGCTGCAGGAAGTTCCCACTGAAGTCATATTCAGAGCAGACTGTTAGTTTAAAACAGGGGATTTTTAAAACCATGCTCAAGCTAAAAGTTTGCTCTTGTTAAGAGTTTTTGTTTGATTAATTATTTTTTTTACAAATCCAGCATTTTATATGCTTGTTATTGAATATAGCTGTCTTACCTTGAGAAAGAATCTCTGTTGGCAAATAATAATTCAACAGAAATGAACTGAAGATACAGATTAATGACTGCCTACAACTCTTTTCCGAGAAAAATAAGTTGATGGCTATTTCGACTTGCAGAAAAAATATGCAATTATATATATCAAACATTGTCTTTCCCGCTTTCACATTCTGAATACTGTGGACATGAATGTTGTCTTTCTGTGGAGTTGTTTTTCAGATTATGTTGGTAAATGCCAAAATTACAGAATTTCCATGAAGGATCTGAGACCAAATACAAAGAAAAGAAGTTTCTAAAGTCAAAGAACATTGATATAAACTAGGAGAATATTAAAAGATTAATTATATAACTTCATGACAATTAAGTATGAAATGGATTAGCATATTTTGACTATATACAGTATTTTTCCTGAGGGGTAGATCAACCCAGAAGGAGATAGTCTACTGAATCAGACAGCTAATATAACTTTAGGGGAGCTAAGATTTCACCCATGTTCACAAAAACCTGAGGATTACTTTGTGGTCAAAATGTAGGTGAGAAGAATAAAGGTGCATGGATTGACAACATCAATTTACTGCTTGGCTACACATTTATTAGATGGCTAGTTGCACCACATTTTTATATTGATAAATTCAAACACAATAACAGAATTATCTGTCCGTGTTCTGTAAGTAAGTTATTGTCGTGTCTGCAGAAATCTTGGGGTGTATCGTATGCATCTAAGCTCACTTTGTTAGTTAAAAAATTAATAATTCAAAATAAAATATTTTCTAGAGCATGGGTATTCTAGTTATAATGTACTGTTAATAGGGAACATTTTAAAACAAAGGAATCCTTTAAAACAGTGAAGCTAAGTGAACAGGCATTGTAGTGAAATGGGTGGGCCAACATCTGGCAGTGGGGGAACAGATATGAGGGTAAGTTCCCGGTCCAATTGGGCCATAGCTGGCCACCATCATATCTGTTTTCCTAATTGGGTGTTAATTCCCAATTCCTATTGGGAATTGATCTTGGACCATGCAACCGACCTCATGTGCATCAAAGAGACCTGACTGGACACTGAGTCAGGGCCTATTCTGGCCAACCTTGACCCAGATGGGTACTCTGTGCAGCACCAGCCCCTGTCAGAGGGATGGGGGAGGGGTGGTGGTGTAGCCATTGTTTTTGGGGACACATGATCCATTAGGTGGTATCCGGTGCAGCTTATGTTGGGTATTGAGGATCTCCATCTTGTGACTGGTTTGGCGGGAGACAATTGGGAGTACTGCTAGTATACCATCCACCTACCTGTACAGCAGCCTCTGTGCACGCTCTAGCAGAGTTGGTGTCAGAAATGGTGTTGCGGTCCCCAAAGACAACTTCAACATCCATTCCTACGCCAGCCTTGGAGGGGCAGAGTGTGAGTTCATGGACGCCATGGCAACCATAGGCTTGTCTCAAGTAGTCATCGGCCCAATGCATGATGGGGGACATACCCTAGACCTGATTTTCTGCACCGGACTTGAAGTGGGGGATCCGTTGGTGGGGGTGGGGGTGTTGGCAATGCCCTTGTCATGGATGGATCATTACCTCCTCCAGGCCTGTCTCCCAGTGCATGTCAGCCCCCAGAGAGGTACAGAACAAGTTCGGTTGGGTCCCTCTCAGAGACTGATGGCACTGGAAAGGTTCTGAAATACTCTGGGGATGTTACCTTCTGATCATGAAGACCAATCGCTCGATGACCTCATTACGCTTTGGAACACCTTTTTTTATTTATTTATTTATTTAAAATTTATATCCCGCCCTTCCTGCCCACAGGGCAGCCCGGGGCGGCAAACAGCACTCAATAAAACAATATAAAAATTTTTAAACAATTTAAAAATACAATATGTGGGGAAAACCCCCACCCCCACCCCACTTAATGATTAAGGCCATCGACCAGACGTCTCCCACGCATCCACTCCCTAAGCATTGGTACTGCAGACTCCCTTGGTTCACTGAGGATCTACGGCACCTGCAGCGGGAAGGGCGGTGGTTGGAGCAACAGTGGCGCTGTTTGCGTGCTGAAGCTGACAGATTGTGACATAGAGTTAGTTTACGAGTCTATGCTGTGGCAGTGCATGCAGCAAAGTTCTTTGTTACACTCATAGCATCTGTGAAGTTCCGTCTGGTGGATCTTTTCCAGGTGGTATGAGGGCTGATCAGTCTGGCCTCCCTCCGCCTGGAACTGGAACCTTCCAATGCCCACTGTGATATGTTTGTTGATTACTTCATGGATAAAATCACTCATATTCACCATGACTTTGATGCCATGGGAATGGGCGCACACCCACCTCCACCCATCACAGAAGCACACCAATCCACCCACCCACCACTACCGTAAAAAGAGCCTAAGTAGCACTGTATTGGTTCTTTTTATATTAAATTAAATTAAGATTTGCTTTTTAATAGTTTGCATTTGTGATTGAATTTATTAATTATCTACTGTATATTAGTAGGAAATAGACTTAATGAACAGCCATCTGTGTAGTACACACTTTTTCATTATTATTTTTTTTTACTGATGATTTTAGTATGATGTTATAGTTACCAACATGAATTGGATGATAAAGAGAGAAAAAAACCTGTGAATTGTGTCGCTATTTCAGCATTTCTTTTATCAGGTGTCTGGTTTTGCCCTGGCACTTAAAAATAAAATAAATGAATTTTGATGACAGTCTTCCAAAACATAGAAGAAAAAAATGATATGGTTACTTTTCTCTTTCTTTCTCCCTGGCTAAGAAGACCTTTTTAAACCCAAAGAAAGAATAATTGATTAAAGGACATCAAGCCAGCTGGTGTCATGTCTTACTCCTTTCTTTCTGTCATAGACAACCAACGTCAACTCGCAGCTTTCAACATTCATCAGGATAGGGACATAGTACAAGTTTTGACATGTGTGCTTGTTTTAATTCTTGAAGCACATGAACAAAGGAAGGAATATGAGCTAACAGTAGGAAACAACACCAACTCTGTCTCAGTATATATAAAAAAAAAAAAATACCCAGAAAGCAACATGAGAGCTGAGCCTGGAGCCTGCCCATGTCTCTTTACATTTTCCAGTAGCAGTGAGGAGTGATCAGAAATGTATATGCAATTCTTAATCATTCTAGGATATACATGGGGGGGGGGGGGCAATCCAATGGCCTGTGTACTGCCCACAGGTACTGCATTCAGACCAAAATGGACACGCTCACGAACACACGTGCACAGCCCCAGGCGGCTGTACTGCATGCACGGCACACATGCACACCTGAGAGCACGTGTTCTGGCCTCAGTGCCTGCAGGCAGTGTACATGGGCTGTTGGATTGCCCCCATGATAAGTTAACATAGTCGATTGTGGCTACATTACTACTATTAAAAACTGATTCTGCCAGTCTGTAAATTCAGTATGCAATTCTAATTTTAAAAAATCACATACAGCACACTGCATGGCCAGGCGGCGTCTACACACCACCCATGCAACAAACTGCTGGGCTCAATGGGGCTCCCCTGCTGATACGACACATACACCCCCAGCCCACACATCCCACAACCTGGGGGATGAAGCAGGCATGACTCCAGCTCCATCCCCTGGGCTGTGGGGTGTGTAGGATCGTGTGTGTGTGTATCATATGGAGCACCCTGTTGCGCTCAGCAGCTTTCTTAATGGACACATGTGCACCAGCATGGGTTATCTGCATGCGGCGTGGGCACATTTTATCATAGGGTGTAGGATTGCACCCAGTATTAGGGATGGACGAACAGAACGCGGTTCAGATATTCAGATGTTCGGTCGTTCAGTTCAAAACCCGAGTTTGGGTTCGATGGTTCGGTTCAGCCGAGTTCGGTTTGGCCGAACTTGGCCAAACATTAAAAAATAGCGAAACCGAAAACAAACAGAAACAGAAACAGAAATAGAAAACTAAATGAAAATGAAAGCTGATTTTCGGCCCTGGAAGACATTTTCCTGCCTCCGAACTCATCCGAACTCATCTGAACACGACTGAACTGTTTGATCGTTCAAGAGTTCAGTTCGGACGTTTGGTTTGGACGTCCGAACAGACCGAGTTTGGTCCGAACTCCGAACATCTGAACCACGTTCGCCCATCCCTACCCAGTATCTATTGCGTGCTGTTACTGGCAGCAAATATGGCAGTACTCAGCAAAAATATACTTGTGGAGTGTATACAGGAAGATGAGAACATTCCCTCTTTCATTTGTTCTTTGGTTTAAGACTCTAAGTTGCACCTAAGCTGAAAATGGAAAAAGAAAGAGTAATGGAAAAAGAAGATGAAGATAGTCATTCTGACTTGCTTGAGAAAGCTATTCTTTGGGACTTGTCTATGGTACAATTTTGAGTGATTTAAACTTAAACCAATCTATGCGTCCACATATATTGCCATCTTCCCTCTCTGTGATGCTGGCATTAATTGTGGTAATGCCAGCATGCAATGTCATCATGATACCACCCTGTGTGTCTTCTTTATATGACCCCCAAGTCCTGTCTATTTCTAGTAGTTATGCTATTTATTTACTTATTTATTTATTCCTACTCTGCCCCATTCGGCCTCATGGCAGCTTGGGGCAGCTTACATAATTTTAAACATAAAGATATACGAAAGTGTTTTTTTTCAAAAACAATAAATACAATAAAAGAAAATAAGACTCGCTGGCTAAAAGTCCCCCCTCCCTTTACCCCCCCTCCCCCAAAGGCCTGGACAAACAGCCACGTCTTACAGGCCCAGAGGAAGGCCAACAAGCTGGTAGCCAGATGAGCCTCCTCTGGGAGGGAGTACCACAGCTATGATGTGACAACCGAGAATGCCCTCTCCATCATAGCCCCCCGCTTTACCAGGGGGACCTCCAAGAAGGTGCCCCTGGTGGATCTCAGAGATTGTTTCAGGGCCCAGGGAGTGAGACGATCTCTCAGGTAGAAGGGGCTCAGGCCATGTAGGGCTTTAAAGGTCAACACCAGCACCTTGAATCGGGCCAGAATGTTATAGGCAGCCAGTGTAGAATCTGGAGCATAGGTGTAATGTGTTCCCTATGGCCCGTCCTCATCAGGAGGTAGGCCGCAGCATTCTCCATTAGCTGCAGCTTCCAAACCATCATCAAGGGTAGCCCCACGTAGAGCACATTGCAGTAATCTAGCCTTGAGGTGATGAACACATAGATGAGGGTGGCCAGGTCGGAGTTTGAGACATATGGCTGGATCCTATGCACAAGATGTAATTGGCAAAAGGCTCCCTTTGCCACCACCTCCACCTGATAATCCAGAGTCCAACAGGACCCCCAAACTCTAGACCTGTAGGGCAAGTGGGGGTTGGATCCCCTACACAAGCGGGACCAACGCCTACCTACCAACATCACCTCCATCTTATCACGGTTCAGCCTCAGTCTGCTCACCCTTATTCAGTCGCTCAGCAGCCACCTCAATAGCAACCCATGGTCAACTATATCAAATGTTGCTGAGATCCAACAGGATGAGTAATGTTGAATGTCCCAAATCCATTTCTCAGTGGAGGTCATCCACCAAGGCCACCAATGCAGTCTCGGTGCTGTATCCTGCTCGAAATCCTGATTGAAAAGGATCCAGGAAACCGATGTCATCTAGATGGCCCTGGAACTGCTGGGCCACCACCCGTTCAATAACCTTCTCTAAAAAGGGGAGGTTAGAGACAGGCCGATAGCTAGTGAATGCAGGGGCTGCACCACTGCCTCCTTGAGGCAGTCCAGAACCCTGCCCTTCCAAAGGGAGGCACTGATCACATCCACCAGCACCGCCCCCAACATCTCCCTGTAGGCTTTCACCAACCAGGAAGGGCAAGGATCTAATTCACAAAACGTGGCCCTAACAGACCCCAGTACCCCCTTGGCATCGGCCGGTATCACTTCCTGAAACTGATCCCACAAAGATGGACCAGACGGGATATTCATCTCCTTCATCTGCATCAGTCCTGACCCCAAAACCGTGCTGGATCTGAGTGATCTTATATGTGAAGTAGTTCACAAATTTCTCACAGTGGACTTGGGAAACCTCCCCCTCGAGGTGGAGGGAGGCTGGACTCACCAACCCCCTAACCACCTGGAAGAGCTCCACTTGATGTGACTTCACAGCAACTATAAGGGTGGCAAAGAATTCCTTCTTTACTATCCTCACAGTCACAACATAGCACCACCCAAGCAGGGGATAAAGGCAGAGGAAATGTTGCCGTCTCCCTCCTGGGCGCCTCTTGAAGCTCTGACAACAGTAACGTTCTCTGCCTCTGATTCTGTTGCCACACCATGCCATGCCGCCACTTGACCATGCCCAAAGCTCTGCCCTCCACAAGAAAGAACACTGAGGGGGGGTTTGGAGCTCCAGGGACAGGCTGTGACTTTACCCGGTGGCACCCAGCATGCTATTCTCGTTGGCTTCTTGCCGTGCCGCCACGTCTCCACAGTCATGGAGGGGTTTGGAACTCCAGGGAGACACCATGGATCTTCTTAGCACCATTGAGTGTACTCTTCTCATCAGCTTCTTACCGGCTCTGCTCTTCAGTTTGGGGAAAATCTCAAAAAACTCAAAAAAAATCACAGAAGTCATGGGAAGATCTCAAAAGACAAAGTCATGGAGGTAGGCAAAAGTCACTAAAACGTGACCTGTGCCATGACCATGACCTGTGCCAAGGACTGGTGAGGTTGCAGCTCATCTGCATACGCTCCCAGCATCCTCGGCTGTCATCGCTCGAGGACACCACGACTCTCCTGGGGCTTGGCCTTCCTGCCGCCCCAAGCTCCACCGACCAGCGGGCCGAAAAGCGCGCGCCTAAAGGCGCGCGCCTTACAGGTACTTTTCTCCATTTCTTTTCTACTGTACTTCCCCCTCCTATCTTACTCACTAACATGTCTGCCCTATTTTCTCGCCTTTTCTTTCCCTCCTCTCCTTCTCCTCTTCCTGTCCATCTTTTTCTTCCTCTACTTTTCTCCTCCCAGCTTCTTCCTCCCCCCAACCGATCACCACTCTCTAACCTCCCCCATACATCCTTTGCTCCCTTGGCTACTTTCTCTCATTGCTCCCCTTCCACTCCTGTCTCTAGCCTTCCTCGATGCTCCCCTTCTCCCAATCTTATCCCTATTCCTCCTGTCTCTAGCCTACCACGACGCTCCCCTTCTCCCAATCTTATCCCTATTCCTTGCCTCCCCCCTCATCAACTACCATTTTTCTGCTCCCTCTGGAACTGTCGCTCATCTATCAGTAAAGCTCCCTATATCCATGATCTTTTCCTCTCTCGCTCCCTCCAGCTCCTTGCCCTTACTGAAACTTGGATCACTCCCTCGGACTCTGTCACGCCTGCTACCCTCTCCTGTGGGGGTCTCTCCTTCTCTCACCAACCCCGCCCTGAAGGACGGGGTGGTGGGGTGGGCCTCCTTCTTGCTAAATCCTGTCAGTTCCAACCAATTTCTCCTCCCCCCTCTCTCTCCTTCCATACCTTTGAGGCTCACTCCGTGCGCCTCTACTCCCCCCTCCATCTACGTGTTGCTGTCATCTACCGTCCCCCTGGTCCTCTCTCTTCCTTTCTTTCTGACTTTGAGTCCTGGCTCACTTTCTTCCTCTCTGTTGATATCCCCACTCTCATCCTTGGTGACTTCAACATTCATGTTGATGACCCATCTCAGCCCTCAGTCTCTCGCTTCCTCTCCCTAGCCTCCTCCTTCAACCTCCACCTTTGGACCAACTCCCCCACCCATACTAATGGCCATTCTCTTGATCTTGTCCTCTCTAGAAACTGCTCTGTCGCTGATCTCTCCTTCGATCCTCATCCTATATCAGACCACTTCCTTGCCTCTTTCAACATTTCCCACTGTCCCCCCTCCTCTTCCCCTTCTCTACGCCCCTTCCGTGACCTTCAAGCTATTGATCCCCTGGACTTTGCCTCCTCTCTCTCTCCCCTTCTTCCTACAGTCTTCTCTTCCTCCTCCCCTGACTCCGCTGTCTCTGCTCTCAACGCCTCTCTCTCCTCCACACTTGACTCCCATGCCCCTCTCTCTTCCCGCCCTGCCTTCTCCCACAACCCCCGTCCTTGGCTCACCCCTAGTATCCGCCACCTCCGTTCTTGCACTCGTGCTGCTGAACGACTCTGGCGCAAATCCCATTCTCACGCTGACTTCCTTCACTTCAAATTCTGTCTCTCCACCCTTACTTCTGCTATCTCCCTTGCTAGACAACACTACTATGCCTCCCGCATTGAGTCCTGTTCTCGGGACCCTCGCCGCCTGTTCTCTACCTTTGACTCCCTCCTCAAGCCTCCCTGTCCTCCCCCTCCTTCTTCCCTTTCTGCTCAGGATCTTGCCTCCTTCTTCACCTCCAAGATAGACAAGATCCGCCTCGACATCGCTTCCCACTCCTCTCTTCCCACTCCCACCCCTCTCCCTCCTCCCCCTCCTTCTCTCATGTCCTCCTTCTCCCCTGCCTCCCTTAAGGAAATCTCCTCTCTGCTCTCCTCCTCCAACCCTTCCACTTGCCCCCTTGATCCCATTCCTTCCCGCCTCCTCACCTCCATTACTCCCACTGTCGCCCCTTCCTTCCTGCACATCATCAACCTCTCCCTCTCTACTGGCTCTTTCCCTTCTGCCTTCAAACATGCCACAGTCTCTCCTATTCTCAAAAAGTCCACTCTTGACCCCTCTGACCCTTCTAGCTATCGTCCTGTCTCACTCCTTCCTTTTGCTTCCAAGCTGCTTGAACGTGTTGTCTACTCCCGCTGCCTTGACTTCCTATCCTCCAACTCCTCCCTTGACCCCCTCCAATCTGGCTTCCGCCCCCTTCATTCTACTGAAACTGCTCTCGCTAAGATCACCAACGATCTTCTGGTGGCTAAATCTAAACGTCTCTATTCCATTCTTGTCCTCCTTGATCTCTCTGCTGCCTTCGATACTGTTGACCACTCACTCTTGCTGGATTCCCTTCACTCCCTTGGCTTTTGTGGCTCTGTCCATAACTGGTTCTCCTCCTACCTCTCTGACCGCTCCTTTAATGTGTCTCTCTCCAACTCCGCCTCCTCCTCCTTCCCCCTCTCAGTTGGTGTTCCTCAAGGCTCTGTTCTTGGCCCTCTCCTCTTCTCGATCTATACCTCATCCTTAGGCAAACTCATTGCCTCCCATGGCTTCCAATACCACCTCTATGCTGATGACACTCAACTCTATCTCTCTACTCCTTCTCTCTCTCCCTCTGTTCAAGCTCGTCTCATCAACTGTCTCTCTGACATCTCTACCTGGATGTCTCAACGTCAACTCAAACTCAACATGGCTAAAACTGAACTCCTTATCTTCCCCCCTCATCCTTCCTCTCCTTCCTCACTGTCAATAACTATTGATGGAGTCACCATCCTGCCTGTCCCCCAAGCCCGTAGCCTAGGCTTCATCTTTGACTCAGCCCTTTCTTTTAAACCCTACATTGACTCTGTTGCTAAATCCTGTCGCTTCTCCCTCCATAACATTGCTAAGATTCGCCCTTTTCTCTCTGTCTCGTCTGCCAAAACTCTTGTTCATGCTCTGGTCATCTCTCGCCTCAATTACTGTAACCTCCTTCTCACTGGCCTTCCCCGGTCTCACCTTTCTCCCCTCATCTCTGTCCAAAACTCTGCTGCCAGGGTCATCTACCTCGCCAGTCGCTTCGACCATGTGCAGCCCCTCCTCTCTTCGCTTCACTGGCTTCCCCTTCCTGAACGAATCCTGCACAAGCTCCTAGTCTTCACCTATAAAGCTCTTCACAACCTTGCTCCCCCCTACCTCTCTGCACTTATCGCCCTCCATACTCCAGCCCGTGCACTTCGCTCCTCCTCTGTCCCTTCTCTCACCCTTCCACGCCTTCCCTGCTCCCCTAAGCGCCTTCGTCCCTTCTCACTTGCTGCCCCCCATGCCTGGAACTCCCTCCCTGTCCACATCCGCCTTGCCCCCTCCCTTCATACCTTCAAATCTCTCCTTAAAACTCACCTCTTTCGCTCTGCTCTGTCTGACTCTTTATCCTGCTGAGCCACTATTCCTATACCTACGATCGGTTTACCCTTATCCTTGCAACATGGACCTGCCTGCTGTCATTCTCATCGTAACCAAGCCAAGTACGTGCACTTGAGACCTCGCATCTTCATGAATGTTAGACCCCTTGTCTCTCCCTCTGTTCCCCTTCCTAAGTCTCTTCCCCCAGCTCCTGTCTCTCAGATTGTAAGCCCTAGGGGCAGGGACCCTGTCCATTTTATTACTTTGTAAAGTGCCAGGTACACTGCTGGCGCTATATAAATGTTTGTTAATAATAATAATAATAATAATAATAATGACCATGACAAATTCATAGTCCTACCCATGGGTAATACCAGAATTTTCAAGCACCTCATTGGGTATGCAAATACCAATCAGGTATCTGATCACCCCAAAATACTGGGAATTTCCTTTCTGAATTATTAATTTACCATTTTCCAATCATCAATTGAGATGGAAACTTGGAAAAATCAGTATGTAACAGGAAATTCAACACTGAAAGTTGCAAAATCAGGGCAAAAACTGGTATGTTGATATATCAGGTACCCAACTGGGTATGAACTGGATACCAATTGGTGCCCAAAATTACGAGGTAGAATCTATTTCCACAATTTTGATGGGTATACTCGTCATTTCAGCTCTAGTTCAGACAATTGCTGCTTCTCTTTGGGGTACTCTTGAAGGAATTTCCAAAAGATAATTGTCTCTCCATATATCTGATAAATATATGTTGTTTAGCTTGATCTTCCAGGTATACAGACTCTTAGACTGCTTTTATATAAGCAGGTCACAGTCACGCTATGCGCTCGTGAAATTTTTTATTAAATCCTGCAAGGCGGGATTATACATGACGATGGACATGATCACACGCATTCAAGGCAGTTGCGCGTTGTTTGCCAACCACGAGCTAAGGACCTCAATGTGTATGGTATTTAGTTCGTGGTCAGCAAACAACGTACAACCGCCTTGAATGCATATGATCGCATCCATCATCACGTATAATCCTGCCTCGTGGGATTTTGAAAATCACGCGAGCAGGTCGTGCAACTGCGACCCGCTCGTATAAATGGACCCTTAGTTAAGGATATCAGTTGTTCTTTAAGCTCTTTAAGACCTCTTACTACTTGTGCTGTCTCTAAGTATGAATATTTTACCATGGCAAAAAGATTCTTCATGGGATAAAGATTTAACATTATACATTGTAAAACTGTATCCAGGATTAGCATTGGTCAAATTTTTATGGCCAAGAACGTAAATGACCCAGAAACCAGGCAAAACAAATCTATAAATTCAGCCAGGTTCACTCAAAATGTCTTGAAACCAGTCTGATCTGAGTTATGAGCTCATGGACAAAATACACAATAGTCATCAATTTTGTTTGTCTCTCATCACAGCTTTTCGTATCATCCACAATATGTAGTCCTAATCCACAACCTTCTTCTTTCTTTTCCCTGTGGTGTCCTTTTTCATACACCTGTAATGCTCTCCTTCTCTCCTTCACCTAGACAATGGAATCTATCCTTCCTAGGGTGATCACAGGTCCAAGGAAACTATGTGGAAGACAGGAAAGAAAATCAGGGTGATTACAGAAAAATCAGAAGTGTGGCCAACATGACAATTATAATGAGATTATTTTTTAGAATTCATCTTCTGAAGTTGTTTATTCTGTAGCATTTTAGGACAGACTTCTTTTTCATGGGATTAATTAACTATGTTCATCATTGTCCAAATTATGGAGGATAAACTTTTGAAAAATATGTAGATTTCAATTAGTAAACTTTAAAAAAGGCATTTAATTATCTGAGAATTTTAAAGACAGACTAGAATATTTATGTTTTGACAGCTGGGAATGCATACTCTCTCCCACTATCCATCTATTGTTGGGGTACATATAGGGATTTTTCTGCATACTTATAAAGCAGGGATTCTCAACCTGGTGCTCAAGAGCACCAACGTGGACAATGGGTGAATGGGTGGGCAATGGGTGAAAGTGATCCCCAGCTCATTCATGCAAATTATGCAGTACTCCCAAGTAGTCACTTACATCACTCCAGTGCTCATGACTGGAAAAAGGTTGAGAACCCGTTATAAAGAAACATAAATTATGTGTGTAACTTTAAATTTGTTCTTATGCACTTAAAGTTACATTACAAGCATAGGCCCTTTCTAGACAGGCGGGGTGGGAGGGGGAATGTCCTGGCCAATGTGCGGTGGGTGGAGCGCCACTGCAGGAGTGATGGGTTGGGGGAGGGTGCAAATGGGTGCACGCCACACACACACCCTCCACCCATCTACACACATGGAGCAAGCACCGTTTTGGCCAATTGCTCCGTGCATAGATGATGGGTGGAGATGGGTGGGTCATGGGAGCCCACAGACATGCCCACCCACCAGCCACAGGGTTTACATGGGTGGCACCCACGCATGCACATGCAGCGGACCCATATGTACATGTTTGGGTGTGTCTCTCGTGTAACAAGGGCAATCGAAACTTTCTTGGATCAGGGCCTTAGCCACTTACCCTCTCTGGAGTTAAGTTTATTTTATTTATTTTTAAAAATGATTCTGTTAGACTGCTAACAGAATGAAGGGGGCATGTGCTGGTTTTTCTGCCAGAGTAGCTTTGGAGCATCTTGCCCCATTCTGTGAAGCAATTAGTGCTGGACACATTTAGAAACAGGATTCTAGACTAACAGCCAAATCCTAGACACTCAAGTCACGGGTCTTTTTCCATCAGTTTTCTCAGGAGCAGGACTGACGTTTAAATGATGTAGCAGCCTAAGCTGACATGATAATGTATATATTTCTGATCAATCCATATTGTTCTTTCTTACAAGAGCAGGTTGCTTGCTACTGGTAGGATTTTTTTTTTTCTTTTAAATTCAGTGACAGCCAAATATCAAGCTGCTGGTAAATGGAAACCTCTCTAAGCTGGTTGCTTGGATGGTTGATTTATTTAGGTTTATTTTACCCTACTTTCTACTTCATTAGCTTCACCACATTCATTTCCACTTGGGCAAGACCACCTGCAGTGATTTCTGCACTTTTTTGCTGCATGCTGGCTTGGCTTATGCCACTTCTTCTTTTTTTCTTTTTTTGCCTGTATTTTACAAAACCAAAAGAGTAGTGTAATAAAGATGCAAGGTTATCACTATTCTAGACAGTAAGACCCTTTTCACACAGACACTCTAACACTGATAAAATGGGAATTACATTTTATTATACTTGTTGTAGGGCTACAGGTGTGCTCCATGGGTGCCCTGCAACATGTATAATAAAATGTAAAACCCATTTTATCAGTGTTAGAGTGTCTGGGTGAAAATGGTTTATGATTTGTTTCTTTTGTCTTTGCTGTTTCTCACTATTTGTTAATGGTGCATATAACTACCTTTTGACTTTTCAGGGGCAGGGGTTACATTCCATATTTTATGATGCACTGAGATGTCTGATTAAGGGTGTTTGCACATGAGATGTGGGGAGGGGTGGGGCTTCTGTGAACTGAAATCACAGCGGGGGAATTACGCGAAGCTCCGCTTGTGTGCACGAGGTTTTAAAGGGCATTAGCTCATTTCTGCCATGATTTCACTCATGGATGACAGGGCTGGATTTTGAGCCCTGTAATCTGTGAATGATATCACAGCAGAAATGGGCTAATGACGTTTTAAACCCCATGCACATGAGCAGAGCTTCACTGGATGTTCCCTTTCATGATCTTAGATCAGGGAAGTCCTACCCCCCCCTCCCATCTTGTGTGGAAGCGGCCAAAGATTCAGCTGACTGTTCATTCTTTCACATTGATGTACATTGGACTGTCATTTTCATCTATTACACTTTCAATGTTCTGTAACTCTCTGTATTTATCTATATTCTGCCTTATTTATTACTGTTACCATTTCATCCCAAACACCAGCTCTTTCTTCCTTCCCATTATTTTGTACTACAGCTATCAGTGCTTTTCATAATCTTCTACAAGCTGAAACTCTCAAATCACTGTAGCTAGACACACTTGGTTTGATGCATATTGTATATATATATATATAGCCTAATTTTCATTAAGTATTATAATCTCTTTTTAGCTCCTGTTGTTTTGTTTGTTTTTTAGTAAAACAAATCTTTAGTAAACAAATCTTTAGTAAACTTTGCCTTTGGCAGTGCTCCCTCATGTGCAATGGGACTTGCACTTGACTCAGGTCTCATTCACATCTGCGGTGACGAGACCCACAAGAGAAGACATGGCAGCGGGGAGGAGCCGGAGAGATGAAGAGCCGGTGCGAACAGGGATGTGCCGTGGCTCCCTTCACGCATGTCAGGGAGCACAATCCTGCCCTGACATGCGTGAGGAAAGCCGCAGCACATCCCTGTTCACACTGGCTCTTCTGCTCTCCGGCTCTTCCCCACTGCCGCATCTTCCCTCGTGGGTCTCACCGCCACAGATGTGAATGCGGCCTCATTTTAATCCTCACTCCCACAATTCATACAAAATGATAAAATATTTTATTTGTAGATTTTCTGTTTGTTTATTCTGAAGGACACGGGCATCTAATAACATGCCTGTCTGATAGCTTATTTTCTTGGTGATCATTTAGCTGTCAAGACACTGACTTACTGGTATTTCAGGAATTGATCCTTTAGCCTCTCTTCTCAAGGAACACCCAGCTGTATTTCCGTGGAAAGTTTGCCAAAGCAGACTCACTGCAATGGATGTTTTTAAACCAGATGCTACAACCACAACAACAAGGTAATAAGAAGGAGTGTAAAACTAATATAACAACAAGCAAAATTGCTTCATAAAATGCAAAACATTCTCAGGAGAATAATGTTTACATAAACACAGAAGGTAAAGTACAATAGTGTTTTAATAAACACATTACAGCCGGTCCAAAAGTTCATAAACAAAGTAGGAGACCAAGTAAGTTCTCTATCCAGAAAGTCCAAGCAGATAACAAATTCTTTGTCCAACGTTTTGCTAACAAGTAGCTTCTTTGGGGATTTTCATTGACTCTCTTTCCTTATTTAACAAACAAATATAATACAAAGATGGAAATTAAAACAGACAGAAACACTAAACAATTTTAAAACATACAAATATATGTACTATAGAAGCTCAATGGCTCACCACTCAAAATTTCAGAAAGCTCCTGTCCAAAATACATTCCCAAACACAAAGTGCCTGCCAGCTAGAAGGTCTTTTTCTTACATGAATATAAGATTGAGGTTAACTCATATAGCACACATACCTTCCAATCTTTATGTTCCTTTCAAGATAATCTCCTTTGCACAAAATAAACGCTCTCTTCCTCCCGCAAGTACAGCTTCCCAACTATGATTTAATGGATAAGGGGGAAGAAGATATTAACAGCAAGATTTTAAATGCAAAACCCTTTTCTTTCAAAAAGTTATTTAACTAACCTTAGTCTTTTACACATTTTTATATGAGCGCCACACAGATTCCGCCCTGCCTTCTTCATTCTGGCAGGCACAGTGTTACAAGCTGCAGTGACATTAGAAAGACAAACTTCCTTTTAACAGGAACAAATCAGGTCACATGATATTACCTCTTCTTCTCTGCTAATAGGGCTGTAGTGGAATGTCACAGCAGTAGCTATTTCTGCCGTAAACAGCATTTCCACAATTAGTGGTATGGCGTGGCAGAGGCTTTCATTCCGCTACTTCCGCAGTTCCACTAATTTCATTCCGCTACTTCCACAGGCTTCGCAAAATAGCTGAAACATGACATTTTTGCTACTTCCGCCATTCTGCCAGTGCCACAAAATAGTGGAACAGCGGTTTTCCGACAGTTTCCACAATTTTTCTGCAATTCCGCAATTTGCAGAATGCCGGCGGAATTAGCGGAATGTCAGCAGAAAAGCCGTGTGTGGCACGGGCAATTCCGAAATGACGGAATAGAATCGTGGCACGGTAACAGCTGCTGCCACATCAGCCCTACTCCCTAATTAAAACCAATTACTTAACCCTTTCCAGCTGTCAGGATCACCGATGCTGCAATGCTACAACCTACAATGCACAGCAGTCTCACAAACAGGTTTAAATCTAAAAAACGCCTCCTATACTTTCAGTAGGAGTCTAATATGAAGCTTAGAATCCAACAACATGGGGTATATATAATACCCTACATCTTTCAAACGATACAGCCAGAAGTTAACATTAATTCATTGGGTGATTTCAGACGTGATGGGGTGCCTATTGGCCCCATCACAGAATCACCTTTTGATTCCCTGCCGGAATCAAAAAGTCACGCCCAACAGACGTGCCAGCTGATTCCGGTGATGAATTTTGGGGGGGCGGGGTTGCAGAGCACAACGTGTGGCCGCACAGCACCGCCCCCCCACGCTCCACCAGCCGCCCACCCTCCTGGAGACGGGCGAGCGCAGAGGCCAATCCAGGTCTGGGCCAAGGCCCAGAATCGGCGGCGGTAGCAGATGTTACCGTCTGCTGATTCCCGGCCATGGTTCAATTAACCACGCTTTCAGGGATGGTGCCCAGCCCATCCTCAAAAGTGTGGTTATTTTGCTCACTGTCAGTGGTTCACCATGGTGAACATCTGGTGGCAAGCAACCAGACGTTATGGGACCATGCACCACCACGGGGGATTCACAGTGGTTGAGTGTGGTATCATAACATCTGAAAATACCCATTATGTTGTATTCAGATCCCTCTCAAATGAATTGTGCTTGTCATTCAACTGCATCCAATAGGTCATTTAGCCCACGAGGGCTTATAGTATCCAAAGTTACTATCCAGAAGCATTCCCTTTCTGCCAAAAGTTTTGGATTCACTAGGAGAGTGACCTTCTCTATAACTCAGAATGAAAAATTGTTCTGATCCTTATGCATCAGATTATAATGATCCACCATAGGTGCTGAAATAGAACAATTTTTTAATTTACTGCGATGCTCCATTATCCTTGTTCTGAGATTTCTCCCAGTTTTACCTATATATAATTTCTTATATGGACACTCAATAGCATAAATTACCCCAATTGTATTGCAGTTGATGAAATCCTTTATCATATACTTTTTTCCAGCCTGATCCACAAAACTTTTTGTTTTTAAATTATAGAGACAGTTTATGTACACGGGAAATTCCCAATTATTATTTTCTCATCCAATGTTCTTTGTGTAAGTTTAGGGGCTCTAGCTCTTACTAAAAAATGGCTTAAATTCTTACCCCTTTTGTAAGCAAATAAAGGCAGAGCACTGCATCCTAGGGATGTGCGAACGTGGTTTGGATGTTCAGAGTTCAGACTGAACTCGGTTTGTTTGGACATCTGAACTGAACGTCGGAACCGAACTCAAAAATGGCCGAACAGTTCATTCATGTTCGGGTGAGTTCGGATGAGTTCAGGGGCAGGAAAAATGTGACTTTGGATGGGAAAAACATGATTGGAAGGGGGAGGCAGCTGAGGAGCAGACTTCCTGGTACCAGGGATGGAGACCAGGGGTGGTCCCAGGGCCAAATGATACTGATATAAAAAAATAATCTTCGAATTCGGTATCAGTATCAATAGTGCTATTTTCGAATGTTTGGCCAAGTTCGGCCGAATCAAACTCTGCCGAACCCAACAGCCAAACCCGAACTAGGGTTTCAAACTGAACAACCAAACGTCCAAACATCCGAACTGCATTGTGTTCGCACATCCCTACTGCATCTAGATATATGATTTACGATATTCCAGTTTTTCAAAATAGTCCTTTTAAAACTATTGGAACACGTATTTTAAGTAGTCACGCACACCAACCTCTCTAAGTCAACTTTTTTCTCATTAGGAGACCCCCGTAGAAGAGATGCTCTTGTGATTCCTTGTACTTTATTAAAGTTTTTATCAATTATATAATTTGGATAGTCTCGCCAAAAAAAAAAATTCGCAGTAAAATCGCTTCATTTTGAAAAACTAGTTCTTCTGTACTGTTTCTCTTAAGTCTACGGAATTGACTATTTGGGATGTTATTGACCAAGTGCCTTGGGTCATGACTACTAAATAACAAATATGAATTTTGATCTGTTGGTTTCGTGTAAGCTGAAGTGACTATACTATTCCCTTTCCAATAGAACCACAGGTCCAAAAAAATTATCTTTGTGTAATCATATTTCATTATTAATTTGATAGTATCATGAAGAGTGTTTATCCACTCCTTTAATTCAAAATGGACTTTTTCAGTCCGAACCCAAAGCATAAAAATATCATCAGTATAATGCCTCCACAGAAAAATGGAGTCAAAGAATGGATTAAAGCTGGCATCAAAGATAAACTTACTTTCCCACTCATGCATGAACAATATAGCTTGTTCAGCTGAGATCTTACTGCCCATACTAATGCCCTTAATCTGCAGAAAATATTCATATAAAAACTCTAAATAATTATCCATAAGGACAAATTCACTTAGTGCTAGCAAAAAACCTGTTGAAGGCACATTAATTTCTCTTAGATAAAAAAAATAATAATTTAAGTCTCCAGTGCCTCACTATGAGGGATATTAGTGTACAGAGCTTTTACATCCATGCTCACTAAGATGGGGCTTACATTAGTAAAATCCACAGCATCCAAAATATTTAGAAAATGTGTTGAGTCCTTTATGAATGAGGGTATATGCTCTAACATTTAATAAAATAGACCAAAATTTAGCTAGTGGCTCTAAACAAGATCCTATCCCTGACACAATGGGTCTAAATTCTAAAGCGGAAAACCCTTTGTGTATTTTTGGTAACCCATAAAATGCTGGGGTACGAGGGAACTCATTCAAAAGAAACCTAAATTCCTTTTCTGTAATATTATTTTTTTTCAATGCCTCCTCTAATACTCTCTTTATTTTGTTCTGTAAAGATTTCGTTGGTTCCCCCCTCAGGGGGCGGTAATCTGTTTCCACTGACAATAAAGAGGTACAGCCTTTTTTATAATCCTCAACATACATAATAATTATCCCTCCCCCTTTATCTGCTTTTTTAATAACTATTGAGTTATCCTTTTTCAAATTCTGCAAGAAGAGCCATTTGGGTCTAGAAAGGTTATAGTTCTTACTTCTATGAGTTGCTGCATTTTCTTCCATCTTACGTAATTCATCAAGAATCTTTTCCTCAAATACGGGAATAGCCCTGTCAATATTAACTTTTGGAAAAAAACTTGATTTTACTTGACAGGGCCCCCCTTCCTTAATAAAGGAATGGTCCTGAAAAAAACTTTTAAAACGAATTTTTCTAAATAGGTCATTCATTTCTTTATGGGTCTGAAATCTGTTATAGAAATTAGTAGGTACGAAGGTTAATCCTTTTGTTAATACTTTTAACTCTTCTTGATTTAAAATTCTATGTGATAAATTAAATACCTTTATTTCTTGTTTCTTTTCCATATTGCTCATCTCCCCTGTTCTCTTCTGCTGCAAACACCCTGATTTTGCCTGTGATTCCTCAGGAAATAACCTTGCTTTACAGAAGCTCCTGGATATGAATAGTCAGAGGAAGTTGCTGACTCTAAACTACTTACAGAGGAAATACCTGCTTTAGGCTGGGTTCTGCAGGCAGTCTTCCAACGGTACACTTGGTTTTTTTTCATAATCAGTTCTATCCCTTTCAAATTTCTCTCTTTTTTGTCATTTTTAAAATCTTTCTCTAATACGAGTACCTTCTGTTCAATCATTTGGACTAATTCCATGCATTCTTTTCCTTCTAGTTTTTCTTTTAGCATATTTTTTTCTTTAAATATTTCTTTTTCCAATTTTTCTACCTCTTTCTGGCTCGTTTGTATTATCAAAGCCATAAATATTTATTGCATATTTGTTGCATATTTGGATCAAAGCCAGAGAACATTTATTGCATATTTGGATCCATTTTTCTGTAAACGTTTTATCATGATTAAATAGGGTGGGTCTATTTAAACAAATTTGTTTGTTAAGAAAGGAAAGAGAGTCATTGAAAATCCCTGAAGCAGCTACTTGTTAGTGAAATGTTGGGCAAAGAATTTGTTATTTGCTTGGACTTTCTGGATAGAGAACTTACTTGGTCTTCTACTTTGTTTATGAACTTTTGGACTGGCTGTAATGTGTTTATTAAAACACTATTGTACTTTGCCTTCTGTGTTTATGTAAACATTATTATCCTGAGAAGGTTTTGCATTTTATGATGCAGTTTTGCTTGTTGTTATATTACTTTAAATGAGATGCTACCAGGCATGGCCACCCAGTAATCACTCACCCAACATCCCATCTGAAGGTGGGTCAGGGGGATGCACACTACTGTGAGCCACTCAGCACCCACTCATGGCCACTCATGGGGCACGGCTGAAAATTCCAGAGTGTGCCATGCTGAACAAGACAAAAAAGTGTGTGGCAATGGGATCCCAAACATCCCTTGCCCATATGAACTGGTGTAGCCACTCCACCAGCAGACAGGTCCCATGCTCAGAGGTACTGTGGACAGAGGACACGCCCTTTGCAAATCACAGGAACTGGCTGCGAGTGCTATTGAGCCCAGTTCCTCAGCACACACAGCCGTGACATGTCAATTTCAAAGGAAAGCCTGGCGCGCTTGCCTTCCCCCATGGTCCATGGCAGGGGACTGTGAAGTGACTACTGAGATATCCACTCTGGGAACCACCCATTAGAATCCCTCCCCATTCACGCCACCTGACTGGCTGTTCCACAGCTGTGCCACTCAGTGATCACAGACTCCCCCCCCCCACACAAGCCTTGCTTTATTGCCTTGCCTCATTTAAAAACACCCCATGTCTTAAGTCTAGTAGGGTCTGTGCTTGTTCTAGACATAAGAGCATAAGTAGTACCATATTGGGTCATACCAATGGTCCATTAAGCACAGCATCCTCTCTCCGACAGTGGCAAATCTCTTTCTCCTGGGAGAAGTACCCAACAGGTCACAATGGGAAATCCATTCCATTTTCAAGATCCCAACAATAAGAAGTTACATTCCCTACACCTACTTCACTAATAGCCATTAATGTACCTATCTGCCAAGAAATTATCCAATCTCTTTTTAAAACTAGCACCACCACCGGCCTCTTCCTCTGGCAGTAAATTACAGAGTAAATGACAACTTCCTCTGGCAGTAAATTATAGAGGTGTGCATCAGGGCCCCATGTTGTTTTTTGTTCTCATTATCGTTGTTGTTATTTAAAATGTAATTATCGTTATTAACAACAATGTCGCTTTCATTATTATTGTTGTTATCATTATTGGTATCATTATCGATAATATTATCGGTATCAATAGCCATGTGGAAACTAAGTTTTCGCGATACCGTTAATGATACCAAAAGATCTCATGGTACCGGTAACGATACTTGATAGGCTGATATTTGATAGACTGTGCTGTGTCTGGTGTGGTGTGTGGTTGACTGGCTATGTGTGGCTACTGGCAAGTGTGTGTAACTTAGGGTCTTGTGCGTGTTGTATGATATTTGATAGGCTGTGCTGTGTCTGGTGTGGTGTGTGGTTGACTGGCTGTGTGTGGTTAGTGTATGTGTCTTGTGTGTGTTTGTGATGGCATGCAGGAAGGTGCAGATGAAGAAGGTGAATGTGAAGGTGGAGGTGGAGGAGATCGAAGAGGCTGGACCATCCAGCGAAGTGTTGGAGGTGGGTTCTTCCTCCGAAGAAGGTGCCACTGCCAGTGCCAGGTTTGTAAAATTTATTTATTTATTTATTTATTTATTTATTTATTGTTCCATAGATCTTTGATGAGGGATGGTAGAAGTTAGAATACTATCCTCTAGAGTGATCTGGCAGGCATGTGGGTAGACGGATTTGCACTAGAAGACAGGCATAAGCGTACAGCAGCACCCCAAGACACTGCAGGGTCTAAACCTGGAGACAACACCCCCCAGGTGCAGTGGAGGATGTGCGTGGGAGACAGGGAAAGAGGCAAGGAGGCAGCAGCACCCCAGCCATCCACTTGGAGTGTGACAATAAGGTATTGGGCTGGGAAGAAGGACTGGAGGGGAGGCATCACATGATTTCATAATATTATGAGGTGCTATGTGTTCTTACTTCAGAGAGGGTGAATCATCACCAGATGATGGCAGGCAAGAAGGTAGGCTGAAGAAGAGCAGGACAAAAAGCTCTGATCTTTGGGAGCATTTCTATCCTTCCAAAGGAGACTTCACTCTATGCAAGGTAAGGCAGGAGGCAAGAACAACAGGGAATGGATTGGCAGAGATTGGCCACTGGCCAGCCACTTGTGGAGAGTGAGAGGAGACAGGTAGGGATGTGCAAACAGAATGCAGTTCAGATGTTTGGATGTTCGGTCGTTTGGTTCAAAACCTGAGTTCGGGTTCAGCTGTTTGGTTCTGCAGAGTTCGGTTCAGCCAAACTTGGCCGAACATTTGAAAATAGCGGTATTGATACCGATACTGAATTTGGAGATTTTTTTTCAGTATCGGTATCATTTGGGCCTGGGACCACCCCTGGTCTCCACCCCTGGTGCCAGGAAGTCTGCCCCTCAGCTACCTCCCCCTTTCAGTCATGGTTTTCCTGCCCAAAGTCACGTTTTTCCCACCCCCGAACTCATCCAAACTCACCCAAACATGACTGAACTGTTTTGCCAATTTGAGTTCAGTTCATATGTTCAGTTCAGACGTCTGAACAGACCAAGATCAGGCTGAATTCCGAACATCCGAACTGTGTTCACACATCCCTAGAGACAGGATGCTGGCAGGGCTTGATAGACCATTAGTCTGACCCAGTATGGCACTTCTTATGTTCCTATCTTCTTATGTTTTTTAGATCAGTGACAAAGAGATAAAAAGTGGGGGCCAGGGGACCACATCAGGACTGATTGCTCACATAAGGGACCTTCACCATGTGGCCCTGACGACGAAGGCCCAGAGGTGGGGGGGCCTCTGCTGGTGCCATCACCAGAAGCAGATGACGAGGGAGGCACCACTACCATCCTTTCTCCTCCAAGTCTCCTATTAATTCTGCTGAGTCCTCAAACCCTGAGGCAACAGAGGAAGCAGAGGAGGTGGAGTCCCCTGCATTGAGGGACTTGCACCGCTCCCTCAGGGCGCAGAGGCAGCAGATGGAGGAGGAATTCTCCTCTGTCTTCAGGAAGACAAAGGGCTCCATCATTTACCATCACCAGGCACTGGAAGAAAAGGAGAAACAGGCATGGGCATCTGCCAAATATGTGTCAACTGAAAAGGAGTCTTTGGAGTCCTTCCGAAAGGCAATGGTAGGGTGGAAAGGCATGATGGAGGGTGCCCTTAAGGTGGCGAGGAGGCATGGGGCAGAGGTCCCCAATGTCCCACCTCTTGTAGGCAGCGGATGGTCCTCCAAATCTCCTCCACATGTTCTAGGGGTGGATGCGGAAGAGTACTAAATTTTGTACATAGTTTTATAGATTGTTTTGTGTTTTCATAGTTATAATTGTTTGTTTAGTAAATGTTTTTGTTACATTTTACCAACCGGTTTTGACTTGTTTCTGTGTGGGTGTGCCAGAGAGGGGGGGGGAGTTCTCTCTGGCAGTGGGAAGCAGGTGGTGATGGATGACATCTGAGGAGACATGCCAGGGTCTCTACGAGGTTGTTCCCTCATAAACAAGGTTCTTAACGCTGGCTCTGATCATTCTCGCCACGTCACCCGTACTTCCATCACCGCAGGGAATTGTCTCATAGTCTTAGAGAGGGAAGGAAGGAACTGTCATTCTGAAGGGGAGAGTGATTTTTATTCTAGGGAAGAGCTCGTGGTCATCAGGCATGCCATGGTGGGCAGCTGGGCCTGAGCAGCAGGTTGCTCCCTGGTAAACAAGGTTCTTCAAGCTGGCTCTGATCATTCTCACCACATTGCTCGCACTTCCATTCCCACATGGAATTGTCTCATAGTCCTAGAGAGGGTTAGATGGAACTGTGTGGGAGTGCCAGAGAGAGAGAGAGGCTTTCTGGCAGCAGACAGCATTGGAGGAGTGGGCACTAGGCAGGCAAATGGCAGCTTTGCAGGAGCAGCAGTGATGGTGGCAGCAGCAGGGCATGTTTATAAACTAAACTGCCTAACTGAGTCAGACCAATGGTCCATCTTAGCCCAGTATTGTCACAACCTGACATGGCAGCAGGGGTTTCAAATTCAGGTCAAAATCCAGCTCTTCCAGGGTCTCCGGCAGAGGCCATCCTGGCATGCTACCTGAGACCCCTCCAGGCCCCCCAGAAGAAGCCTCCCCCAGGCCTGCTACGAGGGATCCTGAAGTGGAGATGCTGGGGATTGAACCTGGGACCTTATACACGCAGAGCATGAGCTTGTACCACTTGAGCTATGGCCCTTCAAGGGTGTGTGTGTGTGTGTGTGTGTGTGAGAGAGAGAGAGAGAGACTCTGGCAACAGATGGCAGCAGGTGCCTTTTATACTAGAGGAGCTCAAGAAGTTGATGATGGTTCCTGGGACTGGAGTGGCTGCTCAGGATGTAGTGGAATGCCATCCCCCTATGGCTGGAATGACAGCCGCAGAACCTTGACGATGATTCTCGGGACTGGAGTGGCTGCTTCTGGATGCAGTGGAATGACAGCCCTCTATGAGTGGAATGATGGCCCCAGAACCCTGATTTTGGTTATTGGGGCTGGAATGGTAGCTTATATCTGTTTTCAGACAGCACCGCAGGTGGACAAGCCAGGGCATGTTTCTGTGTGTGGGTGAGAGAGAGAGAGAGAGAGAGAGAGAGAGAGAGAGAGAGAGACTCTGGCAGTAGGTGGCAGTGGGTGGTATTGGAGGATTAGGCAGGCAGGCAGGTGGCATCTTGGGAGGAGTGGGGTAAGCAGCAGCAGGGCATGTGGCGGGTGGCATCGGAGGAGCAGGCAGTTAGGCAGGTGGCAGCTTGGCAGGAGTGGCGATGGCAACAGCAGCAGGGCATGTTTCTGTGAGGGGGTGCCAGAGAGAGAGAGAGAGAGAGAGAGAGAGAGAGAGAGCTAGCTTCCTCTACCGTCCCCAAGGACCCTTGTGAAACTAATGAGGTTTAAAGTTCTCTAGCTGGACAAGCACTTCATTTTATTTTATTTTTAAACAAATCTTTATTTGGTTATAAAGTCATACAATGTACATTCTGCAATAACATTTCTTCTCACTTATTAATACATTTTTGTTCTCACATCATTTTGAAGCGAAAGGGAGCTACCTTCGTAGCACCAGACAAACTAAATGGAGTTATTGTTCAAAATAGTTTTCTGTATTCTTCTTGGCCCAATTTTTTCCCTTCAAGAGCCTCAATAATTGGAGCCCATGTCTTTTCAAAGTTCGCCATGTTATTTTGCAGACTAGCATGTAGCTTTCTGGACAAGCACTTCATAAGACAATTAAGGTAATATTTGTGGACTGGCAGTCTTATGCTTGTTACACAGGAGCCAAAGAAGGGATTAAGAATTCACTCCCAGCTGTCTGTAGGCTCCCTTAAAAACTTTAGCCCAGCAGGTGAGTCCTGAGGAAGCTAGCTTTGATTCCAGGACACTTTAAAGAAATCCTGTAACCACCCTAGAAAGCATTGCAGGTACTTTCATCTTAAGAAGATTGAATATTTATTGCATACCAGAAAGAAACTTGTACACACCCCTGAGGAAGCCAGTTATTCTGGTGAAATGTTGGGTCTTTCATATGCTTTTGTGTTTTCTTGTACTTCAGTGAACAGTAACTTTAATACCCATTTTGGGGTTTTCATGTGTTTTTGTGAATGTTTTGCTTTTGTATTAAATTAAGAACATTTGTCCATTTGTGTAGGAGTACCTTAATGTTGTTTTGACTTTAGTTTATACTGCTACTGTATACCTTTTGTTACTGGATGTGGGAATTGAGCATGAGCTCAGATGAGATGAGCTCTGTCTCTGGTTCTGGCAGGTGGCAGCTTGAGCAGGATGCACCTCTCTCTCTCTCTCGTTCTAGCAGTGGGGAGCCTCTCTCTCTCTCTCTCTCTAGAAGCAGGGAGCCTTTCTGTCTCTCTCTCCCTCTCTCATTCTAGCAGTGGGGAGCCTCTCTGTCTCTCTCTGGTCATGTACAGCATGGGCAGGAGCGTGTCTCCCTCCCTCTCTCTTTTCTATAGATGGGGAGCCCCCCCCTCTCTCTCTCTCTCAAGTGTGCCCCTACCTTCACTATGGGTTCATGGCCAGGTCAGGGAAATCCAGCAGTGGCAAGTTGACCTTCAGGAACAGAACCTGCTCCACCAACCTAGCACCCAGCCTCAAATGGTGGGGACTCATGATGTCCCCTGCCACTGAAAACACCTGTTCACTGGACACACTGGTTAGTGGGCAGGAAAGTAGTTCCTGTGCCACCCTGGTCAGAGCCTGCCATATTTTCCCCTTCTCTGCCCAGTACAGAAGGTGGGATCACTGCTGGGATCCACCACTGGCTCCTTTGTGATATTTTGCCTCTGCCCGCTCCAAAGTGTCAGGCTCCTGCTCCCTCTGCCTGCTGCTGGCAACCTCCTCCCCAATTGCATGTCTCCAATTGCATGTGCCCATGCTGTTTCTATAAGACTCGCCCACTTTACTGGAGTTTGTCTGGGATGGTCCCAGGTGAAAAAGAGAGCAGAGGTTTATCCCAGAGACAGGGACAGGAGGCTACAGGTGGGATGGAATTGATCTTCTTTCAGCACTTCTCCCTCCGACTTTCCCAACCCCACTAAGGAATGAGGAGTAAGCGGGTGCTCTGGGCTGATACAGTGATTTTTCTGCAGGAGGTGGACAGGGATATGGTGTAGGCATGGGTGAACAGATCGCGGTTCGTGTTCGGCCGTTCGGTTCGGCCGTGATCGGTTCGTGTGTTCGTGTTCGGCCGTTCGGTTTGGCCGCGTTCGGTTCGTGTGTTCGTGTTCGGTCATTCGGTCGTACCTCGCGTTCGTGTTCACCCGTTCGGTTTGGCCGTTCGTGTTCGGCCGTTCGTGTTCGGTTGTTCGGGCAGGTGGTACGTTCGTGTTCGGCCGTTCGGTTCGTTCGCCATCGGGTTGTGCGTTCGTGTTCGGTCGTTCAGTGTTCGGGTGGTTCGCGCGTTCGCATTCAGCCGTTCGGCCTCTCCTTCCCTTCTCCATTTCTCCCGAAAAAAACAATGTTTTTTTAATATATAATTTTATTTTTTTTTTATTGAATTTTTTTATCAAATATTTATATCCACTAATAACTAACTAACTATCTAACTAATAAATGTATTCTAAATGCTATGAATAACTCCAACAAACCCTAAAGCTGAATCACAGAAAACAAGTAAACTCTATCAGTAAACCTTAAACTAAACTACTCCTACTATGTCAAAACAAAAATGTATCGACCTAATCCTATCTATCTACCTATGAATATATGGGATGGGGGTTGGGG
>QEPC01005651.1:216314-228831 GCA_003113815.1 Sphenodon punctatus | reverse complement strand
GAGAAGCTTGCTGCCCTTCATGCTTCAGTTGAAGAACCCCGCCAGCTTCCTACCCCGGTTGACCAGGGAGCTAAGGGTGCCTCGCCCAATCCCCTTCTCCCCCAAGCCTAGAGTGTCCTTCACTACAAGTTGGAGGGTGTGTGCGGTGCAAGGGATGCTTGTGAAACCCCCGTCACTGACTGCCTTGAGTATATTGTCCGCGTTGTCCATGTCCACACACCCCTTGGTGAAGGCCTGCTGAGTTTGGGACATGGTGATGTGCTCGGGCTACTGCTGCTGCCTGCTGCCACTCCCCTGGCATGGCCCCTGCCACCTCTGGCACGTGCCCCATTGCCTCCCCGGGCAACAGACCGGCCTCTCCTTTCCTTCTCCATTTCTCTCTCCAAAATAATGTTTTTATATTGTTTTTTCTTAATTTTGTTTAAAAAATTGTATTTAAATTTTGTATCTAATATATATATACACATTAAATCTAACTGCTATAACTATTCTAAATGCTATCAACTATTAACTAAATGGATTATCTATCACAAAGGCCTACTTCTACAAACACTAAAACTAAACACTAAACGCTGTATCTCTATCACTAAGCAAACTCCTACAACTGTCTACTATCTATCTATCTATCTATCTATCTATCTATCTATCTATGGGATGGGGGGGAATCACAAACAACACAAGGAGGAGTACAAAACTGAAATGAAACCTAAATCAATCTAATCATCCTACTCTAAATGAATAAAAAAACAGGGGAAAGAAATCAGGGATGGAATATAGAGAGAGAGGGAGAGGGAAAGGATTCAATGGAGGGAGGAGGGAGGCAGGAAGATTGAACACAAGGAACACAAGGAGGGGTAAAAACAAAAAATAACACCTAAATCTATCTAATATAATTGAAATAAATGATAATATGAAGGTAAATGGGTTGGATGGGTGAAATACGAGGAGGATGGCAATTGATTAGGAATAGGAAAGAACAAAAACTGCTGGGAGAGAGGGAGCCTTCTGAAATGCCTGCTATCAGGAACAGTGACTAGCTCAGAAGGTGTTGCAAAGGGGGGAGGCAATCAGTTTTGTTTCTTGCTGCACCCACCTCACCACAAGCCCCATTGACTCCGTGCAGCCTAATCCATGGCCAATCGCAGATTGCGAAGCCAGTGGTCTGAGGCAAAAAGGTATGTTGATTGGGGAGGCTGGCTGCTACTCCAAGCCTCTCCACCCCTGGTGCTTGGAAGTCTGCTCCTCAACTGACTCCCCCTCCCTGTCAAATTTTGCCTTACAGTGACACGTTTTTGCCACCCGAACTCACCCGAACACGATCCGAACTGACCGAACTGTTCGGTCATTTTGACGTTTGGAATCGAGTTCAGTTCGGTCAGTTCATGTTCGGATTCGGGTTCGGGTTCGGTCAGCCGAACAGGCTGAGTTCAGGCCGAACTCCGAACTTCCGTACCTCGTTCGCCCATCCCTAGAACCTAAGTTGTAAGTGAGCACAATATGTGAGACTGTACAATGTCTTTACTGTTAACATGGCATGGAAGTTAAGGCGGGAGGCTTAACTTGCAAGTTCCATGCTTTTTAGTGCATTATTGAATTAGCAAGAGCCATAAAGAGGCATCTTGTAAACTAGAGGGTTTTTTAATTATGGAATTGTAGTATATTTCCTAGCATTCCCTTAGCTTTCCCACCCTGCCTCATGATGCCACTACTCATTCTCAGCATTTTTGATGGACTTGGACAACAGAAACATGACTTGTATAAAATATTGGCTTGATCTACTAATACTGAAGTTTCTAAAAGGGAACGATAGACATAGTGAAGGGAATAAAGGAAACATCAGGTCATTTATTTCTGAAGTTTGAACCTCTTAATACATAGATATAGTGTGATTGTTCCTTGGCATGACTGCACAGAAAGACAGGAGTCAAAAAGACACTTCCTTCCCTTGTATTCTTCACAAAGGCCAAATACAATCCCGCCCTATACTGAATCCAGGGACAGCACCCTGATAATTCTTCTGGGATACCACTTCAAAGTGGGTGAGGTGTATGGGAGATTCAGTTATGATTCCCCTCCCTCCACCCTCTCTTTACCATCCACCATCACTGCTGGCAAGTGGATCTCTGAAGGGGATGTGGCAGCTATTGTTATTACTTATCAATTATAGCTTATTCAGTGTTCAAAGTGCTTTACAATCCATATCTATTTACTCTCAGAACAACTCTGTGAAGAAGGTCATTATTAAAGCTGAAACAAGAATGCACAGTGTTCTTGCGAGAATCTGTGAGAATCTTGCAACCCCCAGTGAGACCCACGTGTTTTCATGGAGGTTTTCGAGAATCTCATGAGTTTCTCAAAAGTCTCCCAAAATGCTCTGTGGATGTGCAAATAGTTGCCACAGCCATTCTGTGCATGCGTGGAGACTGGTGGCCATTTGCTCATGTGCAGAGTGTTTTCTGAGGTTTCTCGGAAAAAAACCAAATGTAAGATTCTTGAAAGATTCTCATGAGATGCTCGAAAACCCCCAACTGCTCTGCACATGTGCAAAATGGCCACTGCAACCATTCTGCGCAAGCGTGTCCCCCAGTGGCTATTTTGCACATAAACAGAACGTTTGGGGAGCTATCTTTGTGGTGCTTGAGAATCTCTCAAGAATGACTGCAAGAGCACCAATTCTTGAGAGATTCTCAACCTGGAAAATCTTGTCAAGAAGCCCATCCTTGACAAGATTGAAATGAAACCAGGTTGAAAACTCATTTCACCCCTAGTCATTATCATTCCCATTATACAGATAGGGAACTGAGGCTGAGAGATCGCGATTTGCCCAATATCACCCAGTGATTTCATGGCTAAGATACTCTTTCAACCCTGGTCTTCTATGTATAAGTCTAACACCGTATCCTCTAGACCATACTTGCTGGGATCTGGACTACTTGAAACACAATGTCTCCTTTACTGCTTCTTGTGAACAGCATAACTGTGTCTTGCCTCAAAAGAAGGCCATGGTGAACAATCATAATATGTTTCATGCTGTATCTCAGTGTGGTCATGGGATGCAGTTGTACGTTATAATCGCACGTTGATATAGGGGGAAAAATTCTGCTATCCTTATTCAGCTAAAAGACTAATTCATGCAATGCTGTTGTTTTATCCGTCGTTGCACTCTAGTGTATTTTTGAAGCTGCGCTGCAGAGTCCTGGGTTAGACAGCTATACTTTAGAGTTTGAGAGACAAGGTAAGACACCCTGTTTCTCATATTGAGAAGCAAGTTGATTGGTAAGTTGTCAAGTGTGCTAAACATAGAAAAAGTGAGAACATTACCAGGAGACATATCTAAGGCAGCTGATGCATGACTGAGTAGTTCATAGGGCCGACGGGCCTAGGGGCGGAGTCAGGGGGACGGTGGGCAGAGCCAGGGGGAAGGTGGGCGGAGCCAGGGGGACGGTGGGCCACTGGCATGGCATAATCCAGCAGCAAGGCATTCCAAGGGTTAACATCGGATGGAAGAAAATAGTCTACATCACATGCACATTATGCTCGTATGTGCACCTGAGACCTTGCATCTTCATGAATGTTAGACCCCTTGTCTCTTCCTCTGTTCCCCGTCCTATGTCTCTTCCCTAGCTCCTGTCTCTCGGATTGTAAGCCCTAGGGGCAGGGACTGTGTCTATTTTATTACTTTGTAAAGTGCCAGGTACACTGGAGCTTTAAAAAACAAGCCCAACACACAGACACCCTGTGTAAAGGAACCCCACCCACTCTGAGTCCAGTAGTACATGATGTGCTACTGGACTCAGAGTGGGTGGGGTGCTTTTGCACATGATACTGAGGAGGAGGAGACTTGGCAATGGCATGCATAACCAATTAACCATGCAAGAGAGGTGTCAGATTAAAACTAGAGATTGAAACCCCCCAAATCAGTGTTCTTTTTACACCAGATCAAGGTTTGGAAGAAAAAAACACAACACAGTTTGCGTTCACACATTGAGCTTTACAAAAAAGGCCCAACACACAGGCACCCTGTGTAAAAGCACCCCACCCCACTCTGAGTCCAGTAGTACATGATACTGAGGAGGAGGAGGAGGAGGAGGCAGGACATGCATAACCAATTAACCATGCAAGATTGGTCCCATTAAAACCATAGAATGAAACCCCCCAAAATCGCTGTTCTTTTTACACCAGATCAAGGATTGGATTGGAAGAAAAAAACCACAACACAGTTTGCGTTCATACCTTGAGCTTTAAAAAAAACCCAACGCACAGGATACTAGTGAGGAGGATGCAGCTTCACAAGGGCATGCATAACCAATTAACCATGCAAGATTGGTCCCATTAAAACCAGAGAATGAAATCCCTCAAAATCACTGTTCTTTTTACACCAGATCAAGGATTGGAAGAAAAAAACCACAACACAGTTTGCATTCACACCTTGAGCTTAAAAAAAAGCCCCATATAGAAGTCCCTTCTGAAACAGGGAATGGGATTGAGGTCCCCCCCGCAACACACACACCCAGCAGAGGGTAAGAACACACTTCAGGGCAGGGTAGGTAGCGAAGCAGATGACTAGCTGCTCACAGACACTCACACAAAGAACCAATCGCTGTGGTGCTATCTTTATTCTGGGGTTCATTGATGTGTTTTGTGAGTGTCCGTGAGCAGCTAGCCATCTGCTTCACTGCCCTGATCTGAAGTGCATTCTTACCCTCCTCCGCTGGGCCTGGGTGCGTGTGTTGCGGGGGGGGGGGGGCCCCCAATCCCATTCCCTGATTCCCATTAAAAAAAAAAAAAAACCCATACAGAACTCCCTTGAAGGGGAGAACTCCTTGAAGGGAGTTCTGTATGAGTTGGGTTTTTTTTGTTTTTTTTTTAAATGGGAATCGCAGGGCCTTAAATACTAATTCCCTCCCCCAAGCACACGCATAAAAAATGCAATAAAATCCCAGACACACATGACTCAGAGTCAAGCACCCTAATCCCACTCCCAGGAGTCCAGGACTCCAGTTTTAGCACTCCAGGCCAGGCCACAGAAAAAGTACAAAATAAATTAAAAGAATTATAACAAATTCAATATTAACACTAACAGCATGACCAAAGGTCATTGCTTAATAAAACAAAAAGCAAACACTACATGACAAAATACATTAAAATAAACCAAAATCCTTTAAAATAGAACAAAGGAATAAAAAATTAAAATAAACCATCACCTACCTTTACTTGCTGCCTGGAGTTCAGCTCAGGTACAGCAGCGCAGGCCTGGCTGGCTCCCAGTTCCCGCTCAAAGTTTGAGTCTCTCAGTCTCTCCCCTCCCTTCCACCCTCCCACAATTTGAGTCACACAGACACCAGTACTGCTGCACACATCCCCCACGTTTTTCTGTGGCCACTGATTGGCCAGGGCTATGGCTGTGGAGCCCAAAAACTTGGGGGTTGTTTTCTGGAGGATTCCTAAAGGAATCCTCAAGCACCTCCTTCCTGCCTGCCCCCAAAATGCAAGTGAGCATGTACGAGAAAGCAAGAAAAAGGGCTCTAAGACTATCGCCCATCGCACATGTTCACTTGCCACCTTGCTCTAGTCTGTCTACTGGGCCCCCCGGCCCCTCCCTATTGGACCTGCCCGCAGGGCCCCAATTCACAGACCTGTCATTCGGGCTGTTGCTTCTCCGCCGCCGGTTCGCAAGTCGCTTCCTTCGTGCAGCTGCAGCAGCACCACCACGCACTCACCACGCCGCTGCTCCTCTGCTTCTTCTGCGCAAGTCGCAAATTTGTTCAGCTCCTCCCCCCGGACGGACCATGTGCTGCTGCCGGCTTCTGAGTGCTGGAGTGGCACTGCTGCGCATGCTCCCGTCCCGACTAGTCCCGGCACCTGGAGGCTTCCCCCGCCCAAGTCAGTTAGTTTTGGGGGCGTGGCCACTGGCTGGGGAAGCCTAGGAGTCGGACTGTGGGGGTAGCCTGCACTGCACATGCGCTCGCCTCTCCCTGAGTCAGGGAATTCCCCGCTCACAGCGCTGCAGCCCGCAGAAGGAGCCCAGCCAGCAGGGAGTGGGACACAGACATAGAGGTAACGCCGGCGGCCGGCTCCACAGTAGTCCTCATTCCGTCAATGGCCAAGCCCCCCCCCTGAAAAAAAATCAGGGACAAGAGGGGTCAGGGTCGGGGTTGGGGTCGGGGTCGGGGTTGGGAGGAATTTAAAATTAAAAAAAAAAATGAAAACCCCAACAGCAGCTGGCGCCGCCTGGGCTTGTGGGTGGGCACCGCCCCCACATCCCTCAATAAGGAGGCACTGCTGGTGGGGAGAAGTGCTCTCTGTACCATGTCAGTAGTTGTGAAGACGTACAGGTTCTGGAAGGGGGCAGGGATCAGGCTTGATAGGTGGCGTTGCTCTGTGTAGCTGGTCTAAGAGAAAGTCACTGGCTAAAAAACTGCAGTCAAAACTAGTATTGTTTGCTACTTTTTGGTTTCGCTCGGTTTTGACTACAAACCTGCAGTCAACAAAGCCTCCAGTTATTGTGGTTTCATCTTACCACTGGAATTGGTATTTGTAGACTGTAAGAGTGTGTGGATTTGGTAGACAACTTCTCACCCACTTTAAACAAATTCCCAAGACCAACATTAGTAGCATGGATATTCTAGATATACATCAGACAAAATTTTTAATTTTCATGCCACTAAAGACAACACTGTCCAATTGCTTTTAAAAATCACAGGTGTATAACAGTGACCATAATAGATGTTTTTACACACACATTTCTCCTGGATGTTTGCTGTTACATCCTGAACTTTCTGTGTGTCTAAATCACTCACCCAGATTTTAAATATCCAGATCTTTGAAATTCTGCGTAGAACTTCTCCCAGAACTTTTGTGTGTAGAAGGTTCTCCTGGTAAACTTCTTTGCTCCAGGCAACTGTGATCACTTGGTTTCCATCGCAGTCTGTCACATCTACAGCTGCAGCTACTTTAGACTGCCTCAGTGCAGTGTGTGTGAAGAATGCATCCAGAAACAACTCCCTCAGGGCAGTGTGTGCGTGTGAAAAATGTATCCGGAACTTATTTGTGGACTTGTAAACCCAGAAGACTGAAAAATCGGGAACTTTAACGTGTATGTAAAAATGGCCAATGTGGACTAAACTTCTACTTCAGCTGCCAGTCTCTGGTCATTTTAAAATGGGCACAAATGGGGGTCAGATTCATGTGCCCATGCATGTCCAGTGAATGGGGAGGAGAATTAAAGTGGCCAAGGATTGGTGTGTGATGGGTGAGTGCCTCAACCCATGCACATTTTCTCATGCCCCCGCATGGAGCATCCTGGATTTTTCCCTGATGCTCCATGTGTGGTCATGAGTGGACGGTGCAAGGGTGATAGGAGCACTCCCCCCACCACATGCCACCTTCAGATGGACATCTCTGGATGTGTGGAGAATGGGTGGCCCTGAGTGGGTGCATCTCAACTAAAAACAGCCTATGTCTTTCTGTTGTCAGGTTGTTGGCATCTGTACAATTAAGGGAATATATTTCTATTTTAAAGGGAATTTTTTTTTAAGGGGGGAGGGAACTTTGTGCAATGCCTACTCAGTTGGAACGAGAGAAAGTAGCAATTTTTCTAGAGCTTGCCATGTATTTTCAGGGCCAAGCAAGAGGCCATCTCTCTATAGAGACTAAAATTAGGCAGACACAGGTGTTACTGTTTTTCTTGGAACATTGTATTTCCTTTATTTTTGTAGAAGCTTTGTGCTGAATTTTGAGTAATAAATCTATTAGTATCTATTTTTTAGTAATCTGAGAAATTTTGCTTTAAGAATAAAGCATGCAAACTTGTAATGGACGAATCTGCAAAGATGATTGGTTAAACTCAAGGCAGTCTGAATGTTGGGCTACCCAACATTTATTAATATAGAATTACGAATGGTCAGACTCTAAGAGCTCAGCTAATCCTGCAGTCACACGCACCTGTGACAGATATGTTTAAATGACTCATCTGTGCAATCAGTTGCAATTGCTTCCCAGGAGAAGTGGTGACTGAACTGCACTTGATGAAGAAAGGCCTGCTTCAAAGTACCTAAAAAGTCCCAATGTCCACTTTTAACCACCATCCCCGTCACTCCTTTCTTTGCAAAAAAACAGAGAAGGGCAAAGACTTTCATGGGAGGAATGATCTGAATAACTGCTGCTGTATGATGTTCTTTCTTTTTGGTACTACCACTTTTAAGACTATTTCCTGCTATCCGCCATTGCATTTTATTGCCATAACCCCCATCCTGGTTATTTTTCTACTACCCTGGAGTCCTCTACCCTGCCAGCATAATCAACTGTTGACCCAAACTCCATCTCTATATACACTATCTCCTCATTTTTTTTAATTTAAGACCTGTCACTGGACTATCTAAGATCCACATCATAAACCCCAATAATGGCTATTGCATGCAGTTTTAACATGATGTTAATATCACTTCAAGAGTGTATCTCATAACATTTTCTTTGGCTGTGCAACTACAGACTGTACCTGGCATATCTGAAGAAAATGGGGATTTTTACACACACGTTGAAGTTCTGGATTTTTCAATCTTCTGGGTTTACAAGTCCACAAGTAAGTTCCGGATTCATTTTTCACACACACACTGCCCTGAGGCAGTTACTGGATGCATTCTTCACACAAACACTGCCCTGAGGCAGCCTAAAGTAGCCACAGCTGTAGACGTGAAAGGCTGCCATAGAAACCAAGTGACCACAGCTGCCTGGAGCAAAGAAGTTTGCCAGGAGAACTTTTTACACACAAATGTTCTGAGAGAAGTTGTATGCAGAAGTTCAAAGATCCAGATGTTTAAGATCTGGGTGTGTGATTTAGACACAGAAAGTTCAGAATGTAACAGCAAACATCCAGGAGAAATGTGTGTGTAAAAACACCCACTATTTATTGTTTGGGTGTTCAGAAACAAACTGCCATATTCAGTGTCTGTGGCGTAAACATCCTCTACTGGCAGTGGGCTGATTGGTAGGGCTGTGCGAAAAGAACGGATGTTTGGCCATATGACCTGAAAACTTAGTTCGGGTTCATGTGTTCGGCCCCATGGAGTTTGGACTCCCCCGAACGTTCACAACGTTTGGCCACCTGGAGGCTTGAGGCACTCCAGGAGTGCCCATGGGGGCATAGCAGGCTGTCGGAGACAAATCAGCAGCAGCAACAGAGACCAAGAAGGCTTGGGGCTTGGCACCCCAGGTTGCCTGGGCAGGCAGGCTCAGCACTTAGCCCCTGGGGGTGCCCGTGGGGGCATGGCTGACCATCTGAGACTCAGCAGCAGAGGCCAGGAAGGCTTGGGGCTTGGTGGCTGGCCTGGCACCCCTACTTGGCCGGGTACTGCAGGCTGCCAGGTATTAGTGGAACAGCAGCAGACATTGGATTGCCTGGTAGCAGAACTCATGGCACAGTAGAGGCAGCAGCGGCAGCAGCGGCAGCAGCAGCAGACATTGGAGTACCGGGGAAGAGAACCCATGGCACAGCAGAGGCATCAGAAGTGGACATTGGATTACTGGGGCACAGAACCCATGGCACAGCAGAGGCGGCAGTGGCAGCAGCAGCAGACATTGGATTGCCGAGGCACAGAATCCATGGCACAGTAGAGGCAGAAGAAGCGGACACTGGATTACCGGGCACAGGACCCATGGCACAGGAGAGGCAGCAGAAGTGGACATTGGATTGCCGGGTGTCACGGCAGGGCCTTGAACCCATGGCCCTTGAGGGCTGGAGTGCTCTTTGATGCCCTGCGCCATCTGGTGGGTCTGAGAATGTGTTGGTTTTCCTCCTTTCTGTCTCCCCCTGTGTGGTTGCTCCTTGTGTGTCACACCCTTCCCCAGCTGTAGCTGCTTGCCCTAGCCCTGCCTCCCAGCTTCCTGATTGGCCACAGGAAGTATGTAAGCCTTGGTGTGGTCACAGGAAGCTGGTGGAGCAATGTCTCTTTCCCATTTGAACCCTCGCTGTGTGTATGGTAGAGTAGTATCCAGTTCTCTGCTCTATAGCAGTGATTCCCCCTTGATTGTGTGTTGTGTGTGCTTGGTGTCTAGCTCCCTGTTTCTCCCATAGCCTGTGTGTCCAATTCCCTTGTGGTGTGTTTCCTTACCTCCCTGTTTCTCCCATAGCCTGTGTGTCCAATTCCCTCTGTGTGTTTCCTTACCTCCCTGTTCCTTCCATAGCCTGTGTCCAATCCCCTCTTGGTGTGTCCCCCTACCTCCTTGTTTCTCCCATAGCCTGTGTATTCAATCCCCTCTTGGTGTGTTTCCTTACCTCCCTGTTTCTTCCATAGCCTGTGTGTTCAATCCCCTCTTGGTGTGTTTCCTTACCTCCCTGTTCCCCCATAGTCTGTGTGCTCGCTCCCCTCTTGGTGTACTCCCTTACCTTTGTGTTCTCCCCATAGCCTGGGCACTCAATCCCCTCTTGGTGTGTTCCCTTTCCTCCCTGTTCCCCCCCCCCACTATCTAGGGGTTCCCTTCCACCCAGGACTTGGTAGTTCCATTCCTGGGCCTTGTTCCTGAATACCCCCTGGACAGGGGTCCTGGCAGTCCCCAGAATTGCAGCTCTCTGTGGTCCTTCTGCAATTGCAGAGCTCTGGATGTCAGATCCCTGTGTACTTCCCTTCTATGTGGTGTGGGGTCTTCCTTCTTCTATCTGACCTCAGTGATGAGTTAGACCCTCTCTGAAGCTGGGTTTCCTGGCTATAAGAAGAGAGTAGGCTCTTGAGTCCAAACTATTCTGAGAGGTCCTCTTTCCTACAAGCTCCCTCCCCTTACAGGGGTCCTCCCTCTTCCTTACCCACAGGGGAGTGGGGTTTCCCTCACCCATATTCCCCGATACCCTATCCCTGTTCTTGCAAGTTCCCTTCCCTTACTGGGGTCCCTTCCTTTCCGTGTCCTCAGCAGGGTGGGGTTTCCCCCATCCATACTCCCCTGAGAACCTGTTCCCCTCTGACAGACCCTCTTCCTTACCCACAGGGGAGTGTGGTTTCCCTCACCTGTTTTCCCCGATACCCTGTCCCCTCGCTGATAGACCCTGTTCCCACAAGTTCCCTTCCCTTACCGGGGTCCCTTCCTTTCTGTGTCCTCAGTGGGGTGGGGTTTTCCCCATCCATACTCCCCTGAGAACCTGTCCCCCTCTGACACTGGGGCACAGGACCCAGCAGAGGCAGCAGAAGCAGATATTGGATTTCCGGGGCAGAGAACCCATGGCGCAGCAGCAGCACCACCAGAGATTGGATTGCCAGGGTACAGAACCCATGGCACATCAGAGGCAGCAGGAGTACACATTGGATTTCTGGGGCACAGAACCCATGGCACAGCAGAGGCAGCAGAAGCAGACACTGGATTGCCAGGGCACAAAACCCATGGCACAGCAGAGGCAACAGTGGTAGCAGCATCAGATATTGGATTTCCAGGGAACACATCCCATGGCACAGCAGAGGCAGCAGAAGTGGACATTGGATTTCCAGGACACAGAACCCATGGCACAGCGGAGGCAGCTTTCAGGGGAGGAGGGGAGAAGGAACCTACACTAGCAGGAGAAGGGGGATGAGGGAACCTATACCTGGAAGGGGGTAACCGTAGGAAGGGCCCATGGAACCCAGATAGGAGAGATATCAGGAAGGAAAAACCTCTCAGCCAGTCTCTTGGGTGTTTCAAGAAAGCTCTCATCTTACCAGCCAGGGAACCCGGCCTCAGAGTGCACGACTCATCATTGAGGCTACAGAAAGGAAAGAGAAAAGGGTCCCAGAGGAGAAGGGACAGAGAGATTCTGAGATCAACAGAAAGGATACAGGCCAGGAAGAAGTAAGTTAAAGATAGCACGAGAGAAAAGCAAGGAAAGGAGGGAACACCCACTATAGAGAGGTGAGACAAGGCACGACACAGCTAAGGGAGAGTAAGACCCAACAAAACTAAGAGGAACACTGGCTTTGGGAAACACAAGGCCATGGGAAACACAAATGGGGCAGGGCTATGGGGGAGCACAAAGCAACGGGGAACCGAGCTACAGCAGGGGGACACAGAGCAACGGGGAACCGAGTTACGGGGAAGGCACAGAGCAACGGGGAACCGAGCTACAGGGAAGGCACAGAGCAACGGGGAACCGAACTACGGGGAAGGCACAGAGCAACGGGGAGCAGAGCTATGGGAAGGCACAGAGCAATGGGGAACAAAGCTACGGGGAGTACAAGCAATGGGGAGAATGCAGAGCACAACAGGGAGGGCAAGACTAACCAGTAGGGGTGGGAAACCGGTAGAATCCGGTATCTGATAATGCCGGTATCGGGCGTACCAGCATTATCGGATTCGACCCGGTAATCCGGACCCGGTACCGGATTCCGGGGTACCGGATTTTTCTTGCATTGCAGCCATTTAAAAATGGCTGCAATGTAAAAAAACCTGCCCCAGCAAAAATGTTTTTTTCAAAAAAAACCTCCCCGAGTCCAGGCTGCGCGGGTGGAAGGGGGGACACCCCCCACCCACCCTGCCCAGCCTGGCTTTTTGTTTAAAAAAA
>QEPC01005651.1:203753-216065 GCA_003113815.1 Sphenodon punctatus | reverse complement strand
GAAACCCGGAAGTTCCCCGGAAGGCCTAGAGCATCCTGACGCCGGAAGCCACAGCCGGCGCTGAGGCCGCCGGACCGCCCGCCGCCGCCGGAGCTCCCAAAGGTAAGAGCGGCAAGCGCACTGAGCCTTTAGTAGGGGTGATCCCTGGAGGGTGGGGTGTTAAACACCCCCCCCAGGGATCGGGTCAGGGTCATACTTACCGGCAGCTGCGGGGACGCCGCGGCCGCTGGTGCTGGGGGGGGGCTCGCCTCACCTCGGGGTCACTCTTACTCTTTTTTTAAACAAAAAGCCAGGCTGGGCAGGGTGGGTGGGGGGTGTCCCCCCTTCCACCCGCACAGCCTGGGAGGGGGAGGGGGAGGAAATTTAATTTATTTCATTGGTTTCAATGGGGACACAGTGCCCCATTGAAACCAATGAAATAAATCCGGTACCGGTATACCGGATTTAAACCGGGAATCCGGTTTTCGGGGAACTGGTATCCGGTAAATCCGGTAACCGGTAATGGGCCTGGGGTCCCACCACTACCAACCAGACACCCGAATGGCCAACACAAAAGGAAAAAGGTGCAGCTCTAAGGCTCACACATATACACAGGAACTCACAAGCACACTGGGAAAGGGAGACCCACTGGCACAAGCAGGAAAAGGTAGGGTGCACAAGACACCACACAGGGACTTGCACACAAGGGGTAAGAGCAGTTGCTCCCACAGTTACCCTCGGCCACTCCATGCCATAAATGCTTCTAGTGGCCAATCAGGAAGCTAGGAGGCAGGACTAAGGAAACAGGGCACAGCTGGGGATGGGTGTGGCCACACAGGGGGCAAAGCCACAGGGGAGGACACAGGGAAAGAGGACTAAGCCATTACCAATAACTAAGATAGCACCAGGCCTTAAGGCAGTGCTTCCCAACCCTCCAGGGCTGGGGGTTCAAGACCCAGCCCTGACAGCAGCAAAAGCGGAGATTGGATTTGATGGGGCACAGAATCCATGGCGCAGCAGTGGCAGAAGCAGAAGGCATTGGATTGCCCAGTAGTAGAACCCATGGCACAGGAGAGGTAGCAGCAGCAGCAGTAGCAGACATTGGATTTCCGGGGCATAGAACCCATGGTACAGCACAGAGCAGGGGAACAGCAGCAGACAGGCAGTGTGGCATGAGCAGCAGAAGGCAGGCTGAGGCAGGGGTCCAGGTTAGCAACCATGGCGGGCAGACAGGCAGCATGGCATGAGAGGCAGTAGGGAAGGCAGGCTGGGACCTTGCCAGGGCAGTCAGATAGGATGGAGAAGAGTGTGTAGCGAGAGAGAGTCAGTCAGACAGGAGGGTGAGATTGTCTAGCCAGAAGTCGCCTGGCAGGCTTACAGCTTCCCAATGCCACCTACGTCATGAGGTCAGTCAGATAGGCCAGCCGAGGCATCAAGAAAGAAAGAGAGGAAGGGACAGCACATCAGCAACAGCAGTCCAGATTGAGCAGGAGTCCCTTCCCAAGGCTGTGCCCCTGGCATGGGATGGCGTATGCCACTGTACCATCAATCCATGTCTAGGGGCAGCTTGGGCAATCCCAGTAGCGGAAGGTTGACCTTGATGAAAATCAACTGCTCCACCAACTTGCCCTCCAGTCTCAGGCCGTGCAGTGAGCAAATATCCCCCGCCATAGATAGCACCCGCTAGCTGGCGACACTCGTAGGTGGGCAGGACAACAGACACTTGGCCACTTTGGACAGGGCTGGTCAAATGTCCCTCCAAGAGCTGTGTCACCACCATGCTTTGCCCCATCCATCAGTGCTGTCAGTGGTGCATCACCCAGTGCAGGTCAGAAGGCAGGAGGGGGGAAAAAATCCTCTGTATGGGCACATTTTAAGTTGGTGTAGGAGGCTGATCCCAGGGAATTGTAGTGCAGTTTGTGCCAGAAGGTGGTGAAGCATGGGCCTGTGCTCACCAACCTCGGCACAATTGCCATGGTGAGGCACCTCAAGGCATGTCACAGTGCTGTGCTGCTAAGCAGGCAGGCAGAGGCAGTGGATGCCAGAGGTTTCCCAACTGGAGCAGCCAGTCGTCCGCCTCCATCAGCGGGCAAGCGTCCTCCTCGAGCAGCTACCTCTAGCATCAGGAGCGATATTGCTGCTAGGGGGGAACAGCAGCAGCCAGTTGAGGCTCAGAAGCGTCAGTGCACCATGGAAGAGCTGGGGTGGGGGCAGCTGCCAAGTCCATCAGCAGCTGCAGTACGTGGAGGGCGGTGTGGCTTTCAACTGAAAGCCACGCACACTTTGGGAGAAATGATTGCACTCGATGGGCAGCCCCTCTTGATGGTCGAGGACATGGGTTTTAGGTGCCTGATTGGTTTCCTGGCCCCCCAGTTTAAGCTGCCCTCACACACCACCCTGAGTCGGCAGGTGGTGTCAGCCTTGTACCGGGCTTTAAAGGAGCAGGTGGGGGAGCAGCTGGCAGGGGCTGGGGGTGCTACTGTCTACCTCACCACTGACCTGTGGTAGAGCAGAAACGCGCAGTATGCCTACCTGGCAGTGATGGTGCACTGGTGGCAGGACCCGGAGGCAGCATTTGACAGTGGCAGTAGGGGTCCCAAAGCAGGGTATAGGTGGGCCCTGCTTCAGATGGAAGTCATGGATGTCCCCCACACTACTCGGAACATCGAGGCAGCCCTGACCACCATGGTGAGGAAGGGGGTCATGCCAGGTGCCCCCTTCAGCAAGGGATGCATGGTGACTGACAACACGGCCAACATATTGAGGGCAGTCTTCAAGGGGGGCTTCATAAGCATACCTTGCACTGCACACACCTTTCACCTGGTGGTCAGGGATGCTCTGGACTGGGGGGAGAAGGGGATTGGGGCAGGAACCCTTAACTACCTGATCAAGCGGGGGAGGAAGCTGGCTGGTTTCTTTAACTGGAGCGTGAAGGGCAGAGACCTACTCCGAGCGAAGCAGGCAGAGCAAAGCAGTACACCAGCTGGTGCAGGATGTGTCCACCGGGTGGAATTCCACGTTCCTGATGCTTGAGCAGCTTCTCGAGCAGAAAGCCGCCTTGCATCAGGTTCAACTGGTGATGGACAGCAGGACACCTCCAGGGTATAATGGGGTGGAATGGAAGATCCTGGCTCACACTGTCTTTGTTCTGAGATCATTTTTGGCCGTGGCAGAGACCATCAGCTCCTCCACGGCCACCATCAGCCAGGTGACCCCTCTGGTCCAGAGTCTCCTCAGGAGGCTGGATGAGATTCTCCAGAGGCAGGATTGTGGCCCTCAGGGCAAGAAGCTGGCAGCTGAGATGGTTGTTCTGGTGTGGCAGCTGAAGGCAGGGCTGAAGGCACGGTTTGATGAGCACCTGCAGTGGGATGAATATTGGCAACCATGCTGGACCCCAGGGTCAAGGGCAGTGTGGCACGCCAGACTCCGCTGTATGGCCATTGGAAGTGTGAGCTGGTGGAGAGGGTCCAGCAGGCAGAGAGGGAGGGCAATGGAGAGTGTGCGGCAGCAGCAGCAGGACGCCCCTGGGGATGGTGGGAGTGGGAGCAACCACCCCTTTCAGCCAGCATGGTCTATCCTTGCCCCCAGCCCTAGCAGTAGCAGCACCAGCAGCAGGATGAGCAGCAGCAACACCCCTATTGCCAGCAGCAGCAGCTCATATGCCACACTGGCAAGCATGGGCCCGTGCACAGCAGGGCAGGCAGCGTGGCTGAGGGCAGTGGTGGAGGTGGTGCCCAAGTAGAGTTACATTTTATTTTATTTATTTATTTATTTATTTATTTTTCAGATTTATACCCCGCCCCTCCTGCAACGCAGCTCGGGGCGGCTTCCAACAATAAAAACAGTAAAATTCATTTTAAAACAGTCAAATATAAAATATAACATATAAAATATACAATATAAAATATAAAACAGGGCTAGGCAAATCAATCAATAAATAAATGGGTGGGGGACTAAAATCCTCCCTCCCCACCCTCCCTCCCAAAGGCCTGGGCAAACAGCCAGGTCTTACAGTTCCGCCGAAATGTTAAAAGGCTTGGGGCCAGGCGAGCTTCCTCCGGAAGGGAGTTCCACAGCCGCGGCCCTACCACCGAGAATGCTCGCTCCATCGTGGCCCCCCGCTTAACACGGGGGACCTCCAGGAGGGCACCCCCGGCAGACCGCAGGAGCCGTTCCGGGGCGCGAAGGGCGAGGCGGTCCCTAAGGTATGAGGGGCCAAGGCCGTATAGGGCTTTATAGATCATCACTAGGACCTTGAACTTGGCCCGGCACACTATCGGCAGCCAGTGCAGAGCTCGGAGCACCGGTGTAATGTGCTCCCGGCGACCCGTCCCCGTCAGAAGACGAGCCGCCGCATTCTGCACCAGCTGCAGCCTCCGGGCCAAGAACAAGGGAAGCCCCACGTAGAGCGCGTTGCAGTAGTCGAGCCTCCAGGTGACGAAGGCATGGATGAGGGAGGCCAGGTCCGGGCCAGAGACATACGGACGCAACCTACGTACAAGATAAAGCTGGTGGAAGGCAGCCTTAGCGACTACCTCCACCTGCCACTCCAGACGCAGGTCTGCGTCCAATATGACCCCCAGACTCCAAGGGAGTATGCCAGTGCCTCCGCAGCACTGGAGAGCTACTTGAAGGAGGAGCCATACATCGATCCCAGCAGCGATCCCTTGGCCCACTGCTGGGAGCCTCTGAAGCCTGTCTCCAAAAATCAGGCCTGTGCAGTTTGGGATGTGGTGATGGGCTCGGGCTGCTGCTGATGCCTGCTGCCACTCCACTGGCACGGCCCCTGCCATCTCTATCACGTGCCCCATTGCCTGCCTTATGGGCAGCAGTCCTGCCTCTCCTGCTTCCCGTCTCCATTTCTCCCATCCAAATAACGCAAAGGAAGATTTTATATTTTATTTATTTATTTATTCAAATTTGGAATATAATATATATCTACTACACTAACTCTAACTGCTGTTAAGTATTCTAAAATCTATGGAACTAAATGGAATATTATCTAATATCTTATATAGTCCTACAAACACACTATAAAATATTAAAACTGATTCACTACACACTGAGTGAAAACAGACATGATGGTAACCACCCTTTAACCACCCCTGGTGGTTATTTATGCATGTTGCAGGGCTGTATTGGTGTCCTATGCAGCCCTGAAACATGCATAAATGACCACCAAGGGTGGTTAAAGGGTGGTTAGCGTCATGTCTGTTTTCACCCACTATCTCTATCTATCTCTATAACTAAGCTAACTCCTACATCATCATCATCATCATCTAGCTAGCTAGCTAGTTAGCTAAACAGCAATGGGTTGGGGGGGGATACAGACAACTCACAACAAACAACACAGGGAGGTGTACAAAACTGAAATGAAAACTAAATCAATTTAATCCTACCCTAAATAAATCCAAAAACATGGGAAAGGAATCAGGGATGGAATATCTACAGGGAGGAGGGAAGGATTCAATGGAGGGGAGGGAGAAACAACACAGGGAGGGGTAAAAAATAAAAATAACACCTAAATCTATCGAATCTAATCTCAATAAATGAAACTGTGGAAGTAAATGTGTGGAAATGGGTGAAATAGGAGGAGGATGGCAATGGATTGGGAGGAACACAAACTTCTGGGAGAGGGAGACTTCTGAAAACTCCTGCTGACAGGATCAGTGGCTAGCTCAGAATGAATTGGAAGGGGGGGAGGGCAATTACTTTTGTTACTTGCTGCACCTGCCTTACCACAAGCCCCGTTGGTTCTGTGCAGCCTAGCCTGTGGCCAATCGCAGACTGCCAAGTCAGGGTTGGGCAAACAGAACCGAGTTCGGAAATTCGATTTGGTTCGGTTCGGAAATTCGGTTCAGTTCGGAAGTTCGGTTCGATCGACCAAACTCCGAACTTCCGAACGAAGTTCAGAAATTCAAACCCCATTGAACTAAATGGAATATTATTTTTTAGGGATGGGCAAAAAGAGTCGAGTTCAGAAATTCGGTTCGGTTCGAAAATTGAGTTTGGTTCGGAAGCTCAGTTCGATCTGAACTCTGAACTTCCAAACCGTGTTCGCCCATCCTTAGGTCTGAGGAAAAGAGGGATGGTGATTGGGCAGGCTGGCTGCTAGTCCAAGCCTCTCCACCCCTCCTCAGCTGACACACACACCCCTCGGGCCTGCCAGCCACGTTTTTCCCGCCCGAATGCGGCCGAACTCATCCGAATGCACCCGAACTCTTGAGGGGTTCCCTTCCGTTCGGGCATTCAGTTCGGCCATTAGAACTGGCTGAGTTCCGGCTGAACTCCGAACGTCCAAACCGCGTTCGCACATCCCTACTGATTAGATCAGGGAGTTGGCAAGTTAAGGAGGTGTCATACGCTTTATATGCATTGTATAATTGAGAGACAGAGGTAGAGTACATAATTTTATATTGCTCAAATCCTGTGCATTACTGTACAGACATTGATAGAATAAAAAATATTCACCAAGAAGCAATAAAATGCAAAGAAAGCAATCCTCCTCCTGAATCCTTCTGTAGCTCCCTACAAGTTACTTCCATGTTGTTTTATGGGCAATAAAATGCTTTAACACTCCATTCTTTCGCAGATTGCTCTTTAGATTTAAGTGTGGGCTCGTAACAATGAAATATTTAACAACAAAATGTCTGTTAATGGACCAGCTCACTGGTAGGCCTGCAGCTTGATGCATATCTAATTAAGGAATCAATGTCTATGGAATTCTACCTGGGGGAAAAGAGGGGGAAAACAGGTTATATCCGTTTCCAGTGTCTTGCACAAGCCTATATAAAAGAAGTAAAAGAGCCAGGATTCTATACTATTCTGAAACAAGTGGCTCATATAAATAATGGCATTTTATTGTACTCCCATTCCATAAATGTTCAGAAATTAAGCAACTCCCATTAATAATTGTATTAGCATTGCACACACTTGCCCCTGGTATTCTAAGCACCTCCCTTACTATCAATAAAAATTAACAAATACAGTGAATTTGTTTCAATTAATTAAAAAAACGTGCCAAGGCCCAAATATATTATTGTTGTTGTTATTGTTATTGTTTTATTGTTTTAATTATTATTAAGGCCTTGGCCTTAAATAATAAATAATAATACTTGATAATAAATTTAGGTCTTGTCCTAAAATAATAATAATAAAATAATGAACGATATGATGGTAGTTATTAGTTAGTTAGGTGACAATTTATTTCTGTTGTATATGTAAAGAACCTTTTCAACTCTCATCTTTGCTTGGTAAAAATGGATGAATCCATACTGAGCTATTACTGGTCACAGTCAGTGGATGAAAACAAACGAGACATTAGCCCACGTTAGCCTGGGAGGCTCCTCCTTATCTGGGACTGGTAGTTCACTGCCAGATGTTCACACACTATGGCCTTGGAGTGGACGGATGGCTGCTATGCGATGTGTTAGCTATCGGTGGTCAGCAACACTGAATGAGAGAGTGCGGGATATAAATTAAAAATGAAATGAAAATGAAATGAAAACACAGCCCAGGTGAAGGCCCGGCCACCTGGGCTAAACTGGGCTAATCATCTCCTTCCCATCTATTCCAGCCCTGCCCAGCTCTGTTGCAAGGCAATATTGGAAGATCAAGCCTGGAGGAGTGCCCTCACCCCAGCCACCAAACAGCTGATGGGAGACCCGGTAGAGCACCCCATATCAGCTGTTTGGTAGGTGCAGTCAGGTGAGGGCGCGTCTCCAGGTCCCCCATCAGCTCTTTTACAGATGTTCTTCCCAGGGGCCCGATCCTGTTGTGACGTGGGCGTCATCAGGGGGCCATCCTCCTATATGGACAGTTTAATGGCCAATGATTGAAATGGAGGTACCTGTGATGGCAGACCCCACACATCCAGATTACCAGCAGCATTCACACCCAGATTACTGGGGGACCTGCTCATTTGAACCACCCTCCCCTCTGACCTGAGGAGTGGTGCCTGCAGTAGCTTTTCTGCAGGCAAGTGGCTGGCAGACAACCCAGGGAGCCGGCTTAGCACTGTCTTGTTTGTTTTCAAGCATTGTCTGAAATAGTTACTTCTGAAAAAAAACTGACTTTTCACCATCACCAATGTGAAGAAGGAAAATATGATCCCATGATACATCAGATGAGACATTTCAAGTAGGGATAGGAAATTATCATTGAATATGGCTTCACAGTTCTGGTTATGCACATTGAAGAACATTTTATTAAAACTGGAAAAGTGTATAGAAGGGTTACTATAATGATCAAAGAACTGGAGCGTCTATCTTGTTTAAACAGGTTAAAAGAGGTCAGTCTGTTGAGCTTGGCAAACAGAAGGCTGTGAGGAGACATGACTGTGTTCTACATCAGGAGGGAGGAGAAAGAGTCATTTAACTTAAAAGAAAATGTTGGCACAGGAACAAATGGGTATAAAGTGGCCATAAATTAATTTAGGCTGCAAATTAGATTCTCCCCACACCCAACCATCAGAGGAGAGAAGTTCTGGAACAGTCCTCCAACAAGAGTCATGAGGGAAAATGATCTTATTAGCTTTTTTAAATGAAGCTTGATATATTTTATAAGTGGGATTGTATGATGGGCTGACCTGGTGTATGTTATTTGGATCTGTTTGATCAGATTTCTTATCTGATGCTTCCAGCCACTTGCCTGCAGAAGTCAGCAAGGATTTTTTTTACTGGGTATTCTCTTCCCCCACTCTCCTCTGAAGAATTAGAGATGGCTGAAGTTGCAGATGGGAAATACTTGATGGGGCAGTTTAGTACTGAAGCAATAATAAGAATTTTATCTCAGATGCTTGGCTGATGAGTCTTGCTTAAGTGCTCTAGAACTTGACATCTTCTAGAAATGTCATATTTGACATCTGGAAGAAATGTTCTCATAGGTCAAAGTGGTTGTAGACTCTTCTTATTTTCTCCTTCAGCATAGGACATAGCTTATGGATGTGAATCATTTGAGTATATCTGACCCATTTAACTCCCTAGCATTGGAGCACTTCTTCTCTTCTGCCTGTGGCACTCTGTAATTTGGTTTTCACAGAGCTATATTACATTTAATTTGTTGTTGTTGTTTATATGGGTGTATATGGTGGATTTGATGGCCTATGCAGGCAGGCCAGAGGATCTGAGAGTTCTTTTTGACCTTGGCTTGAATGAAATCTTTGGATAACCATTGTGTTGCTTGTTCCAACTGTAAGCCATATTTGCACTGTACGTATCCCATGCAAAGCACCCACAATAATGAATGACATGACAAGGTAAGCTTGCTACAACATCAACAGTCAAGCACTTGTCGAAATTCTTGAAAGTATGAGCATGGAATTTCACTTTGATTGCAGGTAGAAATGGCCAATAACTCTTCACAGGTAAAAATTAAGAAATCTATCTGTATTATTAACTTGCTAACTTGTAAAGCAAGTGTGGACTCACGTATGGAGTCCCACAGGGTGCCATTCTGTCCCATCTCTTGTTTAACATTTATATGCAGCCGTTAGGGGAGATAGTGAGAGGGTTTCAGGGCATGCAGTGTCATCAGTATGCTGATGACACTCAGCTCTACCTCTCCTTTTCCATCGACCCAGGCCATGCAGTCTCCTTATTTTCCCAGTGCCTGTCAGCTGTGGGGGCTTGGATGAGGTCGAGCCGTCTGCAATTGAATCCTGACAAGACGGAGGTGATGTTGTTGAGTGAGGGCTTGGGGGATCTGGGGGATGGTTGAATCTCCTCTTGTTGGGGGGTTTTGTCTTCCCATGGTCTCTCAAGTGCAGAATCTGGGTGTGCTCCTTGATTCTCGGCTCAGCCTGGAATCTCAGGTTGTGGCCGTGGTAGGGAGTGCATTTCAGCAGTTACATTTTGTCTGGTGGCTTCAGCCGTATCTCTCAGACTCCGACCTCGCCACTGTCATCCATGCCTTCATCACCTCGAGGCTGGATTACTGCAACGCGCTCTACGTGGGGCTGCCCGAGAAGCTGGTCCGGAGGCTGCAGCTGGTGCAGAATGCCGCGGCCCGTCTCCTGACGGGGGCGGGTCGCAGGGAGCACATGACACCAGTGCTCCGGGCTCTGCACTGGCTGCCTATAAAGCACCGGGCCAGGTTCAAGGTGCTGGTTTTAACCTTTAAAGCCCTTCACGGCCTGGGCCCTGCTTATCTGCGGGACCGCCTCACTCCCCATGTGCCCGTGCGACCCTTGAGATCGTCCGTGGGAGCCTTTTTGGAGGTTCCCCGGGCGAGGCGGGTGGCCACCGATGTTAGATCTTTTTCGGTGGCCGCCCCTGTGCTGTGGAATTCGCTCCTGGAAGAGGCTCCGTTGGCTCCCACTCTCCTGCTGTTTTGGCATGTATGTAAGACCTGGCTGTTCCATCAGGCTTTTAGCAAGGGGTAGGGGTGGGGGTTGGGGGTTTCCCCATATTGTATTGTATTTTAAATTGTTTTAAATTGTTTAAATTGTTTTTTTTAAAAAAATATTGAATGTTGTTCGCCGCCCTGGGCTGCCCTGTGGGCAGGAGGGGCGGGATACAAATTTTAAATAAAATAAATAAATAAAGCCTTGTTACCTCTATTATTCTTAAGTTCCTCGTTTTATTAGCTCCATATTGTAATATCCCACCTTTTTGCCAAATTTGCCAAAATTGTCTTAAGACATTTGAAGGCCCTGGGTACAGTGTTGAGTTTGACTGAAAACTAGGGCTGTAACAAGCAGCTAAATTGCTGCTTGTGAGAAATTTTGCCATATCAGAACTGGGATCTATTCCCCGACTGTTTTCAGATGCTGATGCAATGCCCTGATTCTCACAATACCGAGATACCATCCTGATTTACCAACTTTCTGTTTACCATTTGCCATGTACCATTCATTTACCACTTACTGCACTGCTAAGGTACCATTTGACTTTTGGGTTTGTTGTTTCTGCATTTCTGAGCCAATCACTATGCAAATAACTCACCCTTTAACCTCACCCCCACCCCCAGTGCCCCTTAACCTCCACTCCAGTGCCTCCAGTCAGAATCATTCTTCTGTGTTGGTCTCTTTACTTTGACCCATCTTCAGCTGAACTTCACATTAGTCAAGGAATCTGTGTACCAACGAATGAGTGACAAGGAAGTACAAGGGAAAATGGAGTGTAAAAAACATGCTGCATTGGTATTACCTCTCAAGATTTGAAAAGGATGGAAAGTGGTAAATGGGATACAGGTGAGGAGAAAGTTGGTACATTGAGAAATTAAATATCAGTTGAGACATTACGGAGTACTAAGAGGTGCTCAATTTGACTGAGATGGTATTGGGAACCAGGATTTCAATGAGGTTTCACATTTTGGCAAAATCTCATTTCAGCCGTACTAGAAACTGCTACTGTATGGGCAATAAATATAAAAATGTTTAGCAATTTTTGTGTGAAAAATGTTATTGCAAGTCACAACATTGGTATTTTACAAATAACTGTTATTTATTATAGTCGCCTACCTGTTTGCTTTACTTATTTCAGGAAGTTGCTTTTAGATTTTTGGGCAGTGACAATGAGAACGGTGTGTTTCTATTTTGGCCTATTTTTCTGCTCATACTTTAGTTTTTTCTTTTCTTTTTTTTTCCCCCCACCCCTGGATATTTGCACCCTATGTGCAGGCAGATATTGTATATGTGTTATTTCAGCATTGTCTGATTGGTCTTGTGGGGAGGGTGGCTTTCAAACTGGGGGACTTAAGGTGGGCCTGCTAATTGCTTTATAACAAGAACAAACTTTTTATATTTATATATGTCAGTGGCACTTTCCAATGTGTACTAAAGTGTACTTACGAGTTTGGGTGGCAGGACATAAATGCAAATTAGGTGTGACTTTAATAACATCAGAAAGGCGAACCACACATGACTGAAGTTTTTCAGCACACTGATAAATGTGCTTGACCGACCTGGATTTTTCAGCTCAGTAAAGTGCATTTGTCAGTGCGTGAAAAAGCTTCAATTATGTGAGGAGTCCCTTTCCGAAGTTATCAAAGCTGTGCATAATTTGCATGAGCATCCCACAACCTGAACTCGTAAGTACACTTCAATGCCCATCAGAAAGTGCCCTTGGTTCAAGCCAGTACTTAAAGGAGAAAATCTGTTGTTTGATTGAGAGAGGTGATCTGACAGTACAAGTAACTAGTGGTGGGACCCCGGGCCCATTACCGGTTACCGGATTTACCAGTTACTGGTTCTACGAAAACCGGATTCCCGGATTAAATCCGGTAACCGGTACCGGTTTTATTTCATTGGTTTCAATGGGGCGCTGTGTCCCCATTGAAACCAATGAAATATTAATTCCCTCCCCCTCCCAGGCTGCGCGGGTGGAAGGGGGG
>QEPC01005651.1:161646-177977 GCA_003113815.1 Sphenodon punctatus | reverse complement strand
TCCCTCTGTTCCCCTTCCTATGTCTCTCCCCCAGCTCCTGTCTCTCAGATTGTAAGCCCTAGGGGCAGGGACCGTGTCTATTTTATTACTTTGTAAAGTGCCAAGTACACTGCTGGTGCTATATAAATGTTTGTTAATAATAAATAATAATAACCAAAAAGGCTGACACAGCCCTCAAGCGGGGCGTGTCGCTGCCAGAAAGAAAGATACGGAGTAATTCGAAAAAAGTCCTACCAGGAAAGCTTTGAATATATGCATCCAATAGCTGGGTACGCGGGACATCATATAGATGACATGTAAATAATATATGGGCAACTGACTCTACTTCACCAAAGTCAAAAGGACACAGTCTGGAACTAAATGGGGTACCAGCATAGCGCCCCTCCAGTACACAAGTAGGGAGCACATTTAAACGGGCCCCAAAAAGAAGAGCTAAGTGCCTCCTTGAGAGTAAGGAAGATAGGTCGACTGCCCTCATACCGGCCCATGGCATAATGGACTTATAGTGTTCCAAAAAAGCAAACGAACCCACCTCTGCCCAATCCTCCTGACGTGCAATGTCGGTGAAACTACTCTCCACCTCTCTACGCGCTTGGCCCAACGGGATGTTTTTCAGGCGATCCACTGGGAGCCCACACACTGCCAATTGGCTGACCAAAAGCTTCATCCAAGAGGAAACAAAAGAGTCCTGAGGTAAGAGGGCCAAGAGCCCTAAGTGAGTGTTGTGGTAAAGACGCAGCCACAAATGGGCGGCCTGTTTCCAGTTAACCCAACCCCAGGCGATCTGTCCGAACTCAACTCTCAATGATGCCAACGGAGTCTTGTTAGGGACCGGGAAAAGCATTTTAATGGCTTTGAGCTGCACAGTATTCAGGACTGAGGGCATTCTAGGTGGTCACATCTAGGCTGTGGAACTCCCTCCTGGTGGAGGCTAGGGATGGGCGAACGCGGTTCGGAAGTTCGGAGTTCAGCCCGAACTCAGCCTGTTCGGATGACCAAACCTGAACACGAATCTTAACATGAACTGACTGAACTGAACTCAATTACAAACGTCGAAATGACCAAACAGTTCGGTCAGTTCGGATCGCATTTGTGTGGCTAAAATCTGTCACTGGAAAGCAAAACATGACAGGGAGTGGGAGTCAGCTGAGGAGCAGACTTCCAGGCACCAGGGGTGGAGAGGCTTGGAGTAGCAGCCAGCCNTTCTCACTGTGGGCTATCAGCCCTGATGTGGTCCCCTCGCGCTGCCTCCAGAACTTTTTATGGCAGACCTAAAGAACATAAAAAGATAGGAACATAAGAAGTGCCACACTGCATCAGACCAATGGTCTGTCAAGTTCTGCCTGCATTCTGTCTCCACAAGAGGGTGGGTGGCCAATCTCTCTCTGCAGGGGACTTCCTAACAGGTTATAGGGCAATCCATTCCCTGTTGTTTCAGCCCCCATGCTTTACCTTGCATTCTACAGATCCAGCCTCATGCCTCACATACCACTGCCAGACATTGGACCTTATCCGCCCAGTATCTGGGGGTGGTACTGGCGACCTCCACCTTGGTGTCCTGCGCATGGTCCTGGCACCGGCATTGGAGGATTACGAATCCTCACCCTCTCGGAAACAGGATCACATAAACAACACTTAAGTAATATCATCATGCATTTATGATGATGCCTCTAGTCCTCCCTCCTAGGGGTGCTAGGGATGGCAATGGGAGACGGTAACCCTGGCTGGTACATGCAAATCCAAAAGACGCTGGCTGGCTCGTGCAAATCCTGCCCTCCTTGGGGCATTATGGATGGCAACTGGAAAGACCCTGGCTGGCATGTGAAAATCCTGCTCTTATTTGGGGGTGCGTAGGGATGGCAACTGGAGAGTGGAGAGTAGAGACCTTTGCTAGCCTGGCACATGTTTGGGTGGGGGTGCTCGTGCTCGTGTCTGACTGCTGGAAGAGTCCCACACACTACAGTACCCTCTCTCTCTGTGGAAGACATCTGCTGCCACCTGCTGATGCCCAGTTTGTTCCTGACTGGCCACCACCCACACACCCACCCGCACGCCAATGAGCTCACTCTAAAGGATAGTATTCTTCTTGTCCTCAAAGTAAAAAAAAGTTTACAAACCGGACAGGAGTGCAGCACCTCCTGTGCCCACTAGCTCTTGCTCCTCCACCACCGGCAGCAGCAGCGGCAGGAACCTCTTCCTCCTCCACCACCGGCTCCGCCACCTTGACCTTCCCCCAGGCTCGGCGTTTAATGGTCACTGTCTTCGTTGTTTTTTTTTAAACACGCACTCGTCAACAGTCACCTACCAACACTCACCAACCAGCCAAACTAACAGTCAAACCGAAACCAACACACAGTCCAACACAAACACAGCCAAAACACACCAAACACACAGCCAGCCACAACACACACACTCTCGCCACACATCTCCGCACGCACTCGAATTTCCGGTTTCTGACGCGATCACGGGATCACACAATACTTATTTCCGAAAGGCTGAACCAAACACCACTGAACCAAATGATCGAACCCGAACTCGGTGACCAAAGCAAACGACCGATCCTGAACTTGGTGACCAAAGCGAACAACCGAACTTCTGAACCGCGATCTGTTCGCACATCTCTAGTGGGTACCTCCCCCAAATCCTCCGCATTGAAGACCAATGCAAAGAACTCATTCAGCTTTTCTGCAATGTCCTTATCCTCCTTAAGTGTCCCCTTTACTCCCTTGTCATCTACTGGCCCAATTGACTCCCTAGCAGGCTTATTGCTTCTGATGTATTTGAAAAGGTTTTTGTTGCTTGTTTTTGCCTCTTTAGCAAGCCTCCCTTCAAAATTTCTCTTGGCCTGCCTTATTAACACTTTACATTTACATTGCCAGTGTTTATGTTTCATATTATTTTCATTGGGACTAGCCTTCCATTTCTTAAAGGATGCCCTTTTGATTCTAATAGCCTCCATCACCTCCCCATTTAGCCACAGTGGATGATTTTTGGTCTTCCTGCTTCCTTTCTTAACTTGCGGAATGCATTTACCTGGGCTACCAGAAGGGTGCTTTAAACAGCCTCCACGCCTCTTGCAAACTTGTAGCCCTTGCAACTGTGCTTTTTAGTTTCTTTTTAACTAGTTTCCTTATTTTGTCATACTCTCCCTTTTTAAAAGTTAAATGCTATTGCTGTACTTTTGTTTGTCTTTCTCCCTCCAGAAATTATGTCAAATGTGATCATATTATGATCGTTATTTCCTAGTGACTCTGCCACAGTTACTCCTTGCACCAGGTCCTGTGTGCCACTCAGGACTAGATCTAGAATAGCTCCTCCTCTTGTTGGTTCCAGAACCAGCTGTTCTAGGAAGCACTCATTTACGGCATCCAGAAATTTGACCTCCACATCCCACCCCAAGGAAACATTCACCCAATCAATATTAGGGTAATTGAAGTCACCCATTATTATTATTATGTTGCCAACTTTAGTAGCCTGTCTAATCTCTTTTAGCATTGTTTTATCAGTCCTTCTGTCCTGGTCAGAGGGATGATAATATAGCCCTACTGCAATACTTTCCCCCTTTATACATGAAATTTCTATCCATACAGATTCTAGGAAACAGTTTGCATTCTTTAAAATTTGAATTGTACTTGACTTAATGTTGTCTTTTAAATATAGAACCACCCCACCACCAACTCTATCTACTCTGTCATTCTGATATATTTTGTACCCTGGTATTACAGTGTCTCATTTGTTATCCACATTCCACCATGTCTCTGTGATGCCTATAATGTCTAGATCTTCATTTAGCGCCATACACTGCACTCTAATTTNGATTTAGGTGTTATTTTTTGTTTTTACCCCTCCCTGTGTTCCCTGTGTTCAATCTTCCTTCCTCCCTCCCCCCTCCATTGAATATTTTTTCCTCTCCCTCTTATTCTATCCCTGATTCCCTTCCCTTGTTTTAAGTTTTGGATTTATGTAGAGTAGGAATATTATTAGATTGATTTTCATTTCACTTTTGAACCCCTCCTTGTGTTCCTTGTGTTTCCCCTGTGTAATATTATATATAGATAGATACTTATTAGATAGACAGTTACTAGATAGTAGGGGTGGGAATTCCGGATCTTCCGGTATCCGATACTGCTGGTATTTGGTGTACCGGCAGTATTGGATTAAATCCGGTAATTAGGGTAAAATTACCGGATTCCCCGTACCGGATTTTTTTACATTGTGGCCATTCAAATGAATGGCCGCAATGTAAAAAAAAAAACCCACAAAAAACCCCACTTTCCCTCCCCAGTCCAGGCTGCATGGGTGGAAGGGGGGACACCCCCCACCCACTCTGCCCAGCGTGGCTTTAAAAAAAAAAAATTCCCCTGAAGTCCCTGCTAGTGTGGACTCCGGGCCACTGCCGGCAACCCAGAGCCTGCACCAGCAGGTAGGTAGGTTGTACTAGGGTGATCCCTGGGGTGGGGGTGGTTTAACACACACCTCACCCCAGGGATCACCCCACCTCCCCACCCAGGGATCGCCTACCTTGCACTCCGGGCAGCGGTGTTCCAACTCCAGCGGCTTCAGCGCTGGCTGTGGCTGTCGGCTTCAGTGCTACTAGGTCTTCCAGTGAACTTCCGGGTTTCCCCGGAAGGCCTAATAGTGCTGAAGCCAGCAGCCACAGACAGCGCTGAAGCCACCGGAGTCGGACCGCCGCTGCTGACACCCGGAGCGCAAGGTAGGCGATCCCTGGGTGGGGAGGTAGGGTGATCCCTGGGGTAGGGTGTGTGTTAAACCACCACCCACCCCAACCCTAGTACCTGCTGGTGCAGGATCTGGGTTACTGGTGGTGGCCCGTAGCCCGCACTAGTAGGGACTTAGTAGGGCTGATGCAGCAGCAGCTGTTACCGCGCCGTGATTCTGTTCCGCCATTTCGGAATTGCCCGCACCACACCACGACTTTTCTGCGGACATTCTGCTAATTCCGTTGGTATTCTGAAAATTGCGGAATTGCAGAAAAATTGCAGAAACTGTCGGAAAACCGCGGTTCCGCTATTTTGTGGCAATGGCAGAATAGCAGAAGTAGCAAAAAAGCCATGTTTCCGCTATTTTGCAAAGCCTGTGGAAGTAGCGGAATGAAATTAGCGGAACTGCGGAAGTAGCGGAATGAAACTAGCGGAATGAAAACCTCTGCCATGCCGTACCACTAATTGCGGAAACGCTGTTTCCGGTAGAAATAGCTACCGCTGCGACATTCCGCTACAGCCCTACACAGTGGGACTTCAGCACTGGTCAGTGATCCTGCTGGGCTCTTCCCTCTGTCCCATCATGGTCTTTGCAGGTCATCTGGGGATGCCCGTCTGAAGGTACCAATTTTTAACTTGGTCTCCACAGCACAGAGGGCATTCTCGGCCATTGCTCCACAGCTGTGGAACTCCCTTCATGGGGAGGTCTCTTTTGTCCACGCTTGAGCGCCTTTAGGAGGCAGTGCAAAACTGTGTTATTCACAAGGACATTTGGCAGTGGGGGTTGGAGGGGGGAGTAAGGGATGGGGTTAGTTAGGAGGCTGAGGGGCTTGGTGTGGATAGGGTTTTTTGATTTGTATTTATTGTTATATTTAATATTTATATTGTATTTTAACATTGTAAGCTGCCCTGAATTGGGAGAATGGGATAAGTATTAATTAATTAATTCTTATTATCCCACTCTCCCAATTAATTAATTAATTCCCTCACTGTGAATCTAATTAATTAATTAATTAATTAATTGATTAATTAATTAAATTCACAGTGAGGTTCACCCTTCAGCTCTCCAGCCCAGAATGACCCTTCTGGCTTCAGCCTACTTTTAAGAACATAAGAAGTGTCATACTGGGTCAGACCAATGGTCCATCTAGCCCAGCATTCTGTCTCTGACAGTGGCCAATCACGGTGGCTTCATAGAAGCACCCAACAGGTCACAATGGGGGATCCATTCCCTGTTGTTTTCCCCCAGCTCCTGTTATGTTCCCCAATCCTGTCTGGCTAATAGCTGCTAATGGACCTATCTTCCAGAAACTTGTCCAANGCCATACACTCTAAATTTCCCATCTTACTTTTTCGGCTTCTAGCATTTGTATATAGACATGTATTCTTTTTAGTCTTCTTACTGTGTACAATATAGGGGACTGTATCAGGCACCCTGGAATTGTTATTTATCTGTTCTCCAGCGTATTCCAACTGAAGTCGCTTAATTTTTATCCCCTCTTCAGTCTTAAGCAACTCTAAATCCCCTAAGTTAACATCCTCCTGCATAGATGCCGCAGTCCGAACTCTTCTGGTCTCTCAGACCGAAACCACCAACCACTTACTATAGAGTAGTCCTGTCCCAGAGGGTCTGGGACCTATGAATGCTACAATAATATAGATAACAATATTAATTTATGCCACTATTGTAATAGTAGTCTTTTATTCTCCAGCATTTCAGTTGGGCTTCAATGGGACCACACCGATGGGAGTAAGTGATTAGTGGATTGCGGCCTCAGTCTTTGTCCCAGGTTCTGTTGCTAACTCTGCCACTTCTGTTGGGGGAGCTTGAGCAATTTGCTCCTCTTCTCTGGATTTCTATTTCCCTTCATGGTCTCATTTTGAAATATACATTCTTTTGGCAGGGAGTCAGAGACCTATTTCTTACTCTATGTGCATCATAGTATGATAGGGCCCCAAGCTTGTCTGGGAACTCTGAATACTATGATAACATAGATAACAATATTAATTTATGCTGCCATTGTAATATTAGTCTTTTATTCTCCAGAATTTCAGACAAGGAAGTATTACCCAACAGGGAGCCTACAGCAACACTGCTACTAAGTCAGCTACAGGGAAGAAGAGGCTGGCAGAGAGATAATACAGAGGAGAAAGAAAGCACTCTGCAGGGATTCTCTCAATATCACAGTGCTGATTCCAAATTTCCTTGCTGATCAACTAGACCTGCACAGTTAAAAAGCCACAGCCAGTTCCATAATAGCTGTAATCCAGAGATTCCCAAGCTATTGATCAGCAGCCTAAATGGGGTCACACCACTGGAGATCATGATATCAAATTGATATATTTTTCATGCCCTTGTTGCTGCCTGGGATCAAGGAATTATTATTAAGTCTTAAAATGGAATCACACAGGAAAATTTTGGGAATCACTGCTCATATCCCACTCAAGCAGGCATGCTGAATTTCTGTGTCCTCAATTCCATGGAAATTCGATAATGTGGTCTGTGGTCTGGTTCTGCATTGGCAGTTGAGTAACAAATACTAGGGATGTGCGAATGCGATTCGGATGTTCAGAGTTTGGACCAAACTCAGTCTGTTCAGACGTCCAAACCGAACGTCTGAATCGAAATCAAAAACGGCCGAATGGTTTGGTCATGTTCGGGTGAGTTCTGATGAGTTCAGGGGTGGGAACAACGTGACTTCGGGTGGGAAAAACATGACTGAAAGGGGGAGGCAGCTGAGGAGCAGACTTCCTGGCACCAGGGGTGGAGACCAGGGGTTGTTTCAGGGCCAAATGATACCGATACCAAAAAAAATTTGGTATCGATAGAGCTATTTTCAAATGTTCGACAAACTTTGGCCAAACCAAACTCCACCAAACCAAACAACCGAACCCGAACTCAGGTTTCAAACCAAACGACCGAATGTCTGAACATCTGAACCGCAATCTGTTCTTACATCCCTGACAAATACTTTTTTCAAAGTTGACGTCTTCAGTGATGTTGGTGAATAAACAAGGAAGTTTTAAAAAACAATGAATTTCAAGCTCTGTTGCAAACAAAGGGAAGAAAACAATAGGATGAAAGAGAAAAGAAGAAACAGAAAAATCAGACATTTTATTTTCAGGCTGCAGAGAGGAGTTTGCAAACAAGCATTGTAAGGAAGAATGGGAACTGTATGATACTAGATCTTGTTGACAGAGTGTCCCTCTAAACCAAAGTTCTATTTATTGGTTATTGTCATTCCTGCCTTTGTCACAGAATAAACACCTCTGATTGTAAAGCACAGGGATCTCAATAATAAGTGTTACATTTATCTGGCATGAAATGTTTTCCTTTTTGGAGTTGTCTGTTATTATTCTATGTATACTGTTGCCAGATTTACAGTGCTCTGATTTTATTCTAAGAGTAGTTAGGTTGTTTTATTTATTTATTTATTTTTTTACTTTCTTAGCTCCTAGGTATAAAACTATCATAGAAAAGGACAAGAAGCACTGTGTGGAACGTAAGTTCAAAAATTGCCTTTAGTTACTGGGTTCAGTTTAGATAGTATCTGAATAAACTATAAGGCGGAATCGGAAAAGAGAGTGCAGATGAAGTTGTGGCACAAAAGGGGGGGGGAGTGTGTGTGTGAGAGAGAGAGAGGGGGTGGGAAATAACTATTAAGAAGCAAATGTAAATATTTTTTAATAAGTACACAGAGAATTAATCCTCATTCCTCTACCAAAACAAATATAAATGAGGTACATACTAAAATGCCACATGCCATTCTTGTGCCTTAGTCCACCTCCATTCTGCAAGATTTATGTATTTTTCAGTGTGTGCAGTGAACTGGAGAACACAGTAATCGCACTGTGCAGTAAGACTGACAAATGTAAAAAAAATGCATTTGCCACTGGTGCTATGGTTCATCTCCATAATCCCCACAACTGCTGAGAAGACAAAGTGGAAGACACTTCCGGCTGTGGTAAAGGTACCTTGCTCCACACTTTTCAGTGAAATATTTCTCGCTTGCATCAGCTGAAGATGTAACCCACTTTCTCCATAACACTACTGATGAACAGAACAAGTTGAGTAATCTATGACTGGAACTCACATTCTGACTGCTCAGTGGATTATTTAGGTAATAATTATATATATATATATATATAGCAGGTTAATTCCTGCTTATTGAAGTATGTCAATTCTAGTTCCACTGAGTTCAGTAGATTTACTCCAAATTTACTTTGATAAAACTGAAAATAGTTTTTGTCTGATAGTAATATAATACCTAAGAATGCCAGCTATTTAAGAGAAAGGATAATTGTTGATGCACTGCATTGAAGGAAGCAAGGACAATACTATTGGGACTAAGAAAGGTGACAACTCTACATTAACAGACTTAAACATAAACTTCTACTTATAGTGCCTTACATCCCCTGTACCTAAAATCTCTTCACCAGAATATTGTCCAGACCCATCAGGCCACACCACACATCTGATTGTCCTCTACATTAACAAACTTGAACACAAACTTCTAGTCATTATAGTCCAGTACCTAAAACCTCTTCACCAAAAATTTGTTCAAACTAGAGCTGCATTGGGTGCTAAAATGAGGACTCATGGGTAATACCTGAATTTGGGGGGCCCCCATCAAGCACCTGACAGGCTACCCAAGGACCAGTCAGGTGCCTGATGCCCCAAAATTTGAGCATTACCCAGAGAAACTGACAAGCCCACATCCCAGGCTTTGTCAGTTTCAAAGATGCACTGGGGTGTCCCACACAGCGCTTTGAGAGGTGCTGTGTCTGGGAAGACAGTGCTGAAGAGGCAATAAATGGGAGCCATATTGCCATCATCTCCCCACCCCACAGCAAGCATGATAATTTGAACCACAAGAGGTTCTTCTCTGTGGTCCTCCAGGCCATAGTGGACCACCATGCCCAGTTTGTGGACATGCTAGCCTGGTGGTCCAAGAAAAACCATGATGCCTGCATCTTTCACCTGTCCCTCTTCTTCGGCCACATATACACCAGGAACTTTGGAACCACACTGAAACATATAATACGCTGAGGGGGTGCTCATGTAGCCTGTTGTTCTGGGGGATGCTGCTTAACCAATGTAGCCCCCCTGGCGCATGAAGACCTACAGTGTTGCCCACACCCTAGAGCAAAGGTACTTTAACAGGCAGCTCAGAGCCACCTTCTCTGTTGTGGAGAGGACTTTTCAGCTTTTGAAGCAGTGCTGGAGATCAACTGTGGCCAGGATCAATTTCCAGTTGGAGACTGCTCTCCTGCTAACCATCAGCATCACCTGTGTTCTCCACAACATCTGCAAGACCAGCAGGAATGCCTTGAAGGGCACACACACACACACACACACACACACACACACACACACACCACAGTTAGGTTCAGCAAGCCGGTGCCACTATTTCAGGACCAAGCAGAGCACAGCCAGGGTGATCAGGGGCACCTTGTGCTGCCACATCTACCAGCACCCACCAGCAATGACAGTTTGTCAGCTTAAAACTTTGACACTTTAATGATCCTTTTAAAAGTTTAATAAAGTCAGGAAGGGGGGCAAGTCTGATAATCTGTCCATGGGCACTGTTTGATTCTCTCTACATCAGAGTCTGCCTGCTATTTTGGCACCCTCCCTCTGCCAGCCCATGGTAAGGCCATGGTGTTTTCCCATCCACTACCTGCCATTTGCACCATCGGTGCTTTCTGACATTTTTGCTTCCAGCCTCCCACTGCCATTCCACAGGCCTGCCATGATCCCTTACCAGACATCCTTGAATGGTGCAGGTCCTGGTTCCACTGGGCGCTTGTTGCTGGCTGATCAGTCCACGTCCATTGCAGTGGCAGTCCTGTAGCAAGGCAACAAGGAAGTTATTAGTTCAGACCACCCCACTCCCACCTTCCCGCCCAATGTACTGGCCCTCCACCCACACAAAGGGAAGCTGGAATGAGTATGTGGCCTAAGTTGCTGCTGGGTGTGTTGCTGTGGTGGGATGGAAGCAATACATGGTTCTCCTTCCAATATCACTGTAGAGCACTGAACATACAGAAATAAAGCCCTGCCATTACTTCCCTCCTGTATCCCCTCCCCCTATCATTTTGGCTTCCACTTCTCCAACAATCTGTCATCCCACCATGGTGCTTCTCCCCACCCCTGCCAACCTGTCATGGTGCCTTCCCACCAACTTCCTGTGCATACTGTTTCAGTCTCCACCCGCCATATTCACTCATTCTAATGACCCTCCTCCTGTCCAAAGGGAAGCTGGAATTAGTAGCTGGCCTAGGTTGCTGCTTGGGAGGTTGGTACGGTGGGGTCAGATTCTCTGCCTCCTCTATAAATGTGGGGGGAACAAGAGCATTTGGAGTAAGAGAAGGCCAGTGGAGTAAGCATGGGTTCTGCATGTGTCCAACAAATTTGGCACATGTTGGGCTTTAAAGCGAATGTGAGAGAGAGAGAGTGGACAATGGGCAACCTAAAGGAGCTAGTAGCTAGGTGATCAATCAGTCCTGTGATAAAAGATGGACATTAGTGGCCAGTAGGTGGTCACGTGTGGCACACAGCCAGCCCTAGCTAGCATTGGTGAATCCGCTATTCGTATGTGACCACCCCTGCCCTCAGTGTAAGTGCTACAACATGCCCCCCCAAGCAGCTCATTGCTATGTCACATTGCATTCTCCATGGCCCCCGTATGTGCCCCCCTTTGCTTTCTAGTGCAAGTGCTAAAAAACCCCACCCCCTAAAGCAGCTTATTGCTACACCATACCACCATTCACCATGAGCTATGTGCCAAGCTCCGCCCTTCACAGAATAAGCATGGAAACCATGGAGTGAGAAAAATAAAACAAATTTATTTAAGACTAAAACTAAACACTTCGATTAAACTTTAATTTCTTCCAGCAGCAACATGTTGACCTGACTGGTGGAGGGGGAGGCATGCCTGTACAAAGGCTGGTTCAGCAGGCTGCTGCTGGCAGCAGGGAAGGTGTGCCTGGACCACATGTGGTTCAGCGGGCTGAGTGCATGGCACTTTGCTGGGTGATTGACTTCTGGGGAAGCCAGGGTGGGCAGTTGGGAACCAGGGCAGGAGTGTGAATGTAGCGGCAGCTGCATGTTTGAGAACAGAGGTCTGGAGCTGGATGGACTGGGCCAGACTGCTTTGTGTCTGTTGCCACATGTTCTCTATCTTCTTGCTTGCCTTCTCAAGCACTCTGTTGGACCATTCAAAGTGTTGCCAGAGGCAGGCCCATTGCCTGTCCTTCCACCAGCAGTCCAGGAGGACCTCAGCAGCCACGGCCTTGCATTCTGTGGTGTTGTGCCACCCAAGTCACCTGTGTCCCCAGGCCATACCCCAAATTTCATTCCAGAGCTTGTCCAGCCACCACAAGGTCCCCACGAGGATCTCCCTCACCAAATCCTCCCTGTGCTGCCAGTGGTGAGCATGCAGGTCTTGGTTGCACTGGGCATTTGTGGCAGGGGGTTCTGTCCCTGTCTGTTGCAGTGGCAGACCTATAGCAAGGCAACGAGGAGAGCCATTAGTTTAGACCACCCCTCCCACCTTCCCACCCTGGTGTTTCAGCCTCCACCTACCCTTCCCACCCATTTTAATGGCAAATGTACAGGCCCAATTTACAGGGTTCTTGTTTAATGGTTCTTCAGGCCCAATCTACAGCCAGCCCCACAAAGGCTGCCATTTCACTGTCCCACCATGGTGCCTTTCCCACCCAGTGTTTAAGTCCATGACCATCCAATTAATGGGGCCTCCCCGCCCCCAGGGCTGGCCTTACTGCTGGGTCACTCAGGGCCCCGTGCTTTGGGGAGGGGGCATGACTTTGAGTTTTTTGGTGTGTCTTTTTTAAAAAAAAAAAAAATCAAAAACATCGGGTTGGGTGGGGGGGCAGCAGGAGTGAGGGAGAGGCAGAGGCCCTGCTTCTCTCACACTCAGTGTCCCCCCTCCACTGCCGGCACAGTCTCGGCCAGGGGAAATGAGGGAGAGAGAGGCAGAGACCCCGCCTCTCCCTCAGTTCCCCTGGCCGAGAGACTGACAGGCACTGAGGGGGGACACCCAAGTGAGGGAGAGGAGGGGCATCTGCTTCTTCCCTCACTTTCAGCAGAAGTGAGGGAGAAGAAGACAGAAGCCCCACCTCTCCCTCATGCGCTGGCCCCTTCTGTTTCCTGCCTGGCTGTTTTGGCCAGGGGACATGAGGGAGAGGTGGGGCCTCTGCCTCTCTCTCCTTCATTCCCTCTGGCCAAGAGACTATGCCAGGAAGCGGAGGGGTGCCCGGTTTGGGGTCCAGGTTGGAGGCGGCGGCACCAGCACCAGTGGCACCAGCAGCAGATCAGGTAAGTTATCCGGTCAGAATCTGTATGGCCACTCAGGCTTGGGTATGGGTGGAGGGGGGTGCCCCTCTGTCCATTCCTGCCCCCAGGACAGGGTAGCGCACCGTCCCTGGGCCAGGGAGTGCCCCCTGAGCCGGATGATATAGGGCCCCATATTTCTTCCCTACCCTGGGCCCCGCTTATAGTAAGGCTGGCCCTGCCACCACCCCCCGCCATCCCATGAGCCCTGCAAATTTGCCTTGCCACCCACTTCCTATGCTTACCATTCAAGTCCAGTGCCACTGTTTTCCAGCGATTTTCAGACTGCTCCCCCATGTTCTCCTGGCCACTTGGCAACACAGTAAAGGAGAAAAAACATAATTAGATAGCAATTAACAGAAGCTTTTATCATGAAACTGTGCAAATGCACTCACCCCCCTACACACACAGGTGCAATATCTTACTATTCTCCTCCACCTCCTCGATAAAGCTGGCCTCTGCGTCCTCCATACCCTCTACCAGTACCTCATCTGGCTCCTCAAACAAAGGCTGATTCTCCATCTTGAGAGGGTACCACTGGATAGTCATGGTGTCTATGTTCTTGGTGACGACCTCTGGCTCTGTCATGGGAATGGACATGCTTGTGCCATGGTGGCCATGAGTGCTGTGGTGGGAGTCTGAATGGTTGGAGTGTGAGTGGTTGGAGTGGAAGCTAGAAGTGGTGGAGCTGTATCACCCTGCTTCTAGCCCCTAGCAAAACCACAGCCATACAGCTTCAGTGCTACGATGACTCCATTGTCACAAAGGAACTGATCCAGTAGCTCATAAAAGGTGGATGTTTCTGTCATGGATGGAGGTGAAGATGTTATCCCAAATCTCCCCGTTTCCCCTATGGAAGTCCTTGACCTGCTGCTATCACTGGTTCTTGTCCCTACTGTGTCCCTGGAGTGCCATTTGTGCCAAGATTTCTTGGAATACCACCTCGATCCTATAGCACTTGACCAGTGCATATTAGACCTTCTGCTCTCACCATAGAGCAATGAAGACCTTGGTATCTTCCTCACTCTGAGGAATACACCTTTGGCAGGTGGATCAGTAGGCAGAGAGTGCCTGAGAGGCACAGTGGAGGTAGTGGTGCTGGTGGCTGCCAGGCTGTCATTCTGAACCATGGCCACAGCTATGATAAGGCTATTGAAGGCACTCTTGAGACAGAAATGACTTAGGAAGAGACAGCATTACACATGCACACTGGAGAGCCTGTGTGGTGTGGTTGAGTATGTGCTGGACTTGGGACTTAGAAAGTCAGGGTTCAAATCCCACTCTAGCCATAAACTCACTGAGTGGCCTTATGTAAACCACAACTTCTCAGCCTAGAAAGCCAGTGTGGTGTAGTGGAGAAGGTGCTGGACTTGGACTTGGACTTGGACAGCAAGGTTCAAATCCTGCCCCAGCCATGAATTCACTGGGTGGCCTTGGGAAAGTGACACTCTCTCAGCCTCAGTTCCCCAACTGTAAAAAATGGGAGTGAGTGTCTGCCCCAGTGTTCCCCTTGTCCATATTAGAATTGATTTAACAATTTGTATCCTGCTCCCTCCAGCCCTAAGGCAGCTCGGGGTGGTTCACAAAACATTTAAAAATAAGTTTTAAAAGACACTATATACAAAAGGAATTACTAAAACATTGTAAAAACAAACAATAAAAGAAGTAAAAAACAACAACTGGTAGACAACCCCCTCCACACTTACTCCCCCCCTCCAAAGGCCTGGACAAACAGCTAGGTCTTACAGGCCTGACAGAAGACCAACAGACTGGGAGCTAGGCGAGCTTCCTATGAGAGGGCATTTCACAGCTGCGGTGCAACCACCGAGAATGCCCACTTCATTGTGGGCCCCCGGTTCACCCGGGGGACCCCCAAGAAGCCGCACCCAGCAGATAGAAGAGGTCTCTCCAGAGCCCGGGGAGTGAGGCGGTCTCTCAGGTAGAAGGGGCCCAGACCATGTAGGGCTTTAAAGGTCAAAACCAGCACCTTGAATTGGGCCCAGAACGCTATAGGCAGCAAGTGCAGAGCCCAGAGCACTGGTATAATGTGCTCCCTATGGCCCATCCCCGGCAAAGGTGGGCCTCTGCATTCTGCACCAGCTGCAGCTTCCAAGTCATCAGCAAGGGCAGTCCCACATAGAGCACGTTGCAGTAATCTAGCTTTGAGGTGATGAATGCATGGATGAGGGAGGTCAAGTCGGAGTCCACTGGGCAGGAACCTGTCTCTGAAAAGCTACCAAGTTACCAAGGGACCTAGTAGCACTATAGAAATGATAAGTAGTAGTAGTACATGCTGAAAACCAGGACAAGCTGGGACAACGCATGCTTGAATTTGGCACACACTGGGCTTTTAAGGTGGACATGAGAGCAACAGCAGAGAGAGATACTGGAAGTAGTCACTCCTCAGAACACTCTAGGCATTATGCCCATGACTTTATGGTGCTGGTGAACCTGGATGCAAGGAGGCTGCATGCAACCTAAGGGATGTGGACACAGGTGCACATTAGTCCATACTTGCCTGCATGTCAGACTCCACATTCTCCGGCACCTCACCACAAGACAGTGAGGTGGCAATGTGATCTATGTTTTATGCCATCTAATTGACAAGTATGTGTCCCAGTGAAAGAGTACCTATTTGTATATGTGTTTTATTGTCCTGCGGGCTGCCTTTGATTCCGTAGACAGGGAAAGACATTGGCAAAAGCTCAGTCTAACTTCCTTAGACGCACATTTGCTTTTCTTGATGATTAAGCTGCACAATATGAACACATTACAAGTGCAGTATGCGTCCCATGAACGTTTGATTAAAGAAATCCCAGTGAACAGAGAAGTGAGAGAGGGATGCATCCTAGCCCCTTGTCAGGGATGAGTTAAGGAAGGGTATACGGAGGAGGATAGGGAACAGGTAGGTGAGGGCTTTCGCAACGCGTGGCGTGTGGCACGGGTAACCCGCGTCCCAACTCTTCGGCACGAAGGAGCGTTGGAGGATGCCCGTCAGGATAGTGTGTGGGCCGTTCCCTGGGCTTGCGCACCTGGAACTTAGGCCCCTATCATCATAGGGCGCCGAAGAGTGAGAACTGGGGAACCCTGCCCACCGTTCAACCACGTCTCTCTTCACTTGCTCACACCAGGGGGAAGGATGAGGTGGGGGTATCGTGAGGAAAGGGGGAATCAGGCCCAAGGAACAAGGGGTACGGGGCCGACACTCACTCGCTCTGTGGGGAGGAGGTTCCCCCCCCAGGGGGGAAGGGAAA
>QEPC01005651.1:101049-155058 GCA_003113815.1 Sphenodon punctatus | reverse complement strand
CCCGCACCAGCAGGTACTAGGGTGATCCCTGGGGTGGGGGGTTGTTTAACACCCCCCCATCCCAGGGATCACCCTACCCCCCCCACCCAGAGATCGCCTACCTTTTGCACTCCAGGTGGCGGCGGAAACCCAGAAGTTCCCCAGAAGGCCTAGTCAAGCGCTGAAGCCAGCCAGTGCTGAAGCCACCGAACCACCATGCAGCTGCTGCCACTGCCTGGAGTGCAAAAGGTAGGCAATCTCTGGGTGGGGGGGTAGGGTGATCCCTGGGATGGGGGGGTGTTAAACCACCCCCCACCCCAGTGATCACCCTAATACATGCTGGTGTGGACTCTGGGTCGTCACCGCCGCCGGCACAGCGGCAGCACGGAACCCGCACTAGCAGGGACTTCAGATTTTAAAAAATTCTTTAAAAATCCAGGCTGGGCAGGGTGGGTGGGGTGTCCCCCCTTCCACCCACGCAGCCTGGACGGGGGAGGGAAATATTTTCTTTCTTTCTTTCTTTTACATTGTGGCCATTCATTTCAATGGCCGCAATGTAAACAAATCCGGCACAGGGAACCGGTACCGGTACATCCAATAACCAGATTAATCTGATACTGCTGGTACAGCAAAATACCGGCAGTATCGGATACGGGGGGAACCGAACTTCCCACCCCTACTATTTAGATAAGTTGGAATCAGTGAATAATGGTTTTCTGAGGACTATCTTGGGCGTACCCAAGAGCACGTCTCAAGTTCTGCTTAGAGCTGAAAATGGCAGAGTTACGATCAAGCCTCTGGCATTAATAATAATAGTCAAATACTGGCTCAGAGTTATGTTATTTTCAGCTGATTCTTCCCTCTTGATTCAACTGATCCAGAATAACATAGTGCCTAGTTGATGGAGTTTGGCAGTTGAGAAAGAGCTGTCTAAACTAGGATTCTCTAGAAATTGCTTTTTATTCTTTGGACTTAAGAGTGCCATGGAAATAATAAAAAGGAGGATCCTGGATCAGGATTGCCAGGGAGGTGACTCAGATATGAAATCACAAAGAGTCACCTTGAATTTCCAACCTGTTATTCCAGCATGGGCTCCTGAGAGTTATTTATATTGTTGGAAGGAGTTTCATCTAAGACAGGCAGGTGTGGTGTTAACCCATCTGCCCTGGCAGAAGGGAGATATTTAGGCATTCCCAGGGAAAACAGGATATGCCTGTTATGTAATATGAGGGAAATTGAAGATTCTAATCATATTAGTTTTCATTGTCCAGCTTATAACAAGCTTCGGATAACTTATCTAAGGATCCCTTTAGAAGCTTCACAAAATTTACCTAGTGGAAAAAGGTTATATAAGATACTGAGTCCCCTGGATTCGCAGTGTTCGAGAGCATCGGCTTGGTTTTGCCTAGGTGCAATTTCACTCAGACAAAAATTATTGGGAAAATATATGTAGGGTCTATCCTATTTTATGCTGTTTAAAGATGGTTCATGTTATGACTATGCGGCTTTATTGTTATTAGAGATTAATTGTGAATTTTATATTTTTCTTTTGCTATTTAATTTAATTTAATACTTGTTAATGGTTCATTAACTTCATCTTTTTGTTATAACCAACGGTTAATACAAATAAAGTTATTTCATTGAACTGTTGGGATCACCAACTGATGAACCCCTAATAAATGGGCAGCAAACACCTACTGAACACGAACCTGGTGTAGATTAGTATCTTGTTTGGTTTTTACCCAATGAGATGCTCAACACTGTTTTACTCTGGTGCTCACAAATAGTCATTCTAGGTACTGGATGTTCCAGCTGAGATGCAACAAAGTACAACTCAAGTAGGGATGAACCAAGTAGAAGAAAAATTATATGTGAGTAGTATTTATGAGTAGGCAACTACCAGGCCTGGGTTTCTGGGAGCTACACAGTAATACCGTTAAATACTTGATACAACTCGGTACTCAGTAAAATACTCGATACTTGGTAAAATACAGAGTATTTTGCTGAGTATTTTACTGTTTCCCCTAAGTAGTGGGAAGGAGGCAGGGTGGGGAGCACGAGCAGCAAACTCACTGAGAGGACTGGACACACCAGTGGAGTTGAAGTGGAGCCTGCTGCCACCACTGGTGAAATCCACCTCCCACCCCCAGCACTGCAACCCCAGTGAGGTGCCCCAGCACTGTATGTCTCCTGGGTGCAGACTAGGAGATCTTGCCACCATCTTTTCTCTGGAAGCATACTGGGAAATGTAGTCCAGCATGCAGAGAGCCAGAATTCTAATGCTCTCAGAGAGCATGCTGGACTACATTTCCCAGCATGCTCCCAGAGCAAAGATGGCAGCTGGGAGACGTGTGATGCTGGGGCACCTCACTGGGGTCGCAGTCCTGTGGAGACCTCACCGGCACCGACAGTGACATCATCAGGCAGCAAGCAGGCTCCACATTGACTCTACTGACATGTTCAGTCTTCTTGGTGAGTTTTCTGCTCGTGCTCCCCTTCCTGAACTATTCCTGCCTGCTGCACCTGCCCCCCACACTTACCCTCCTGCCTGCATGCTACATTAGAGGTAGGGATGGGCGAACAGAATGTGATTCGAATGTTAGGTCGTTCAGTTCGAAACCCGAGTTCGGGTTCGATAGTTCGGTTCACCCGAGTTCGGGTTGGCCGAACTTGGCCGAACAGTCAAAAATAGCACTATCAAAACCAAAACCAAAACAAAACCGAAACTTAATATATTTTTTTTGCCCTGGAAAGATGGTTTTCCTGCCCCCAAACTCATCTGAACTCATCCGAACACAACCGAACTGTTCGGTCATTCGAGAGTTCGGTTCGGATGTTCGGTTCAGACGTCCGAACAGACCGAGTTCAGTCTGAACTCCGAACATCCGAACCACATTCTCCCATTCCCAATTAGAGGACTCACACCTCCCTCCCTTCCTGTCCACTGTTTTCAATTATTTGATTCCTCGAGCTACCAAGAACTGTACTGATTTCTCGGTTTACTTGGTACTCGGTAAATCAAGTTGACTACTGGGATCCTCGGTAAAAACTGAAGAAAACCAAGTATAGATTTACAGCCCTAAAACCAAATTAATACATTTAAAAAACATGATGAATTCCATCCCAGACCTAAGCATGCCCAACTTGCTTAACCAGAAATTAGAGGGGGCTGCTATTGCAGGGAAATAACAACAAAAATCTGCCTCTGTCTTTACATGTCAATTATGGCTCTTGGAAGAATTGCATTCAGGTTTCTTCTTTGGTGAAGGGGTAATGCCTGCAGTGTCCAGTCTGAGGCCCTTTTTAAATGGGCGGTGGGTGTGGGGGGGATTGGTGTGCCTGCATTATCATGGGCAGTGCAGGGGGGCTGTGTACACAGGCGCACATCAGTCCCCCCACAGATCCCCATGCATCCCCACTCATGGAGCAATCGCCGTTTTGGCCAATTGCTCCGTGAGTGGACGATGGGTGGAGGTGGATGGGCATGCATGTTACGCGGGAGTGCACAAGCACACACACGCTGCAGCATTCACATGGGCGGCATCCACTCATGCAGTGGAGCTGCATGGGCATGAGTCGTCTCGTTTTGTGTAAAACAGACCTGAGGGGTGTGTGAGTGGGTTGACATACCTCCTGCTTAAGACCTTGCCTCACACACTGGTCAGTAAGTCAAGGCTTCCCTTTCAAAATCTCTAGGACTTCATGCCCTTGAGCAAGCTCCTCTCATCCCCTCCCCAACCCTCACACACATCTGGGATCTGTGAAGCATATGCTTTTGGTAACCCATACATCAGCACCAGTCAGTATTTGCTTTTTCCTGGGAACAGTGGCAAAGAGAACCCCACCACAAAACCCAGGTCTCCAGTGTTTTATCAACTCTGTTTCTGCTGTGTTGGCTTTTTAAAACCTTATCTTTCTGGGGCATTTTTTTTTTTTTTTACATTTTTATCTGGGTTATAGTTTTGTTACCGTAATTTTTAGCGAATTTCATGGCAGAGATGTGGTGGGGAGAGAGAGAAGGCAAAGACATGGGGAAATCACCAAATAGTGTAGGTTTTTCTACAACAATCTACACAAGAGTTTAAATAGTAAACGCATCTGTTTTGAACAAACAGATAAATGCTAACAGACGTACAATTAAAAATCAGCAATATGAATTCTGCTTTTAACTTCTGACAAGCTTAGCTGTTAGATTAGAGAACAAAATGTTTCTTGCACAGACAGAGTTTTCTACAATTCTGAAAAAGCATGTTATGTATGGCGAGAATGTCATTCTTGACTCTACATCTGTCATCTCGCAAGTCATCTGTGTAAGAAGAGAATGATCTCTTGCAGTCTGCAATGTTAACAAGCACTGATGGCTTTTTGAAGCAATTGCAGACAGGTTTGTAATTCATTAAAAAAAATCACAACATTGATGTGAATTCATTGAAATTCATGTTTTCCTGGCTGCTTGAGGTCTGCGTGGGGAAAAGAGGAAAGGCTCAGTGTAATAGGACAGAGTCCTTGTGGGTTTCTTCCCCTTTAAGAGAGAGCTAGCACCAGTTAGGTGAAAGTGTGTGCTTTTAGATAGACCCGGGGGTGGCCATGCCTGGGTCTGCTCTGGTGGGGGGCACCCGCAGGTCTCCTCTGGTGGCGGGTTTAAAGAGAGCCCCCCACTGTCCGCAATCCATGTCTGAGCACCCCCTCCCCCTTGCCATAGAGCTGTGGGTGGATCAGAAACCAATCTAGGCTGCTGCGCCAGGGTAAACCACTGTTGGAAGCAGAGCTATAGCAACCAGCCATCCTTTAGACAGACCGCTGCTCCACCCCCAGCTGGTGGTCTGGGTTTCGGCGGGCGGCTCCAGTCATGGTGCACCTGCTCTGCTCCATGGATGGGCCACCCAGGGGTGGGGCAGAGCAGGAACAGAGTAGGTGTCCATCTAAAGGCACTCAGTGCTTATATACACATAGGTGTGTATCAGTGCTGAAATGAATAGTGGGTTTTGTATTCATGGATATTATTTGTATTTTTGAATAGTCTTCCCAATATCAATGATATCTGCAACTAAAACAGATATTCCCATTGTAACAGGTTCGTGTCCCTGATCTAGTTGGAGTCCTGATATGTCTTAAGTTGTGCTAAGATACCTCCTTGCCAGGCACAGTCCCTCCTGGATGGCTTCCCCAAAGAACCTGGAATTGTTAAGTCCAGTTGCCAGGTTCGCTATCTCCATCCTTGGCTGTCTCAGCATGGCCTGCTCTACTCCTGCTTGGCTGCTGAACAGAAGCCTTGTCACGATGTCCTCATTGTTAGAACCAGCTCCGTGAAAGGCTTCTCAGGATGACAGCTGCTCCTGCCCTTTTAGCCTCGCTGCCAGCATCTCTATTGTCTCTGGAGCCTGGCCCTGGTCAATTTCAGTACTTCGGCTGCTTGACTCGCAGCCTCCAGGCCGCCTGCAATCTTCCAGCCCTTCAGTCCCCAGTTCTCCTACCAGACAGCTACAGATACCCTGCTCCCACCAACCACCCACAGGTCAGATTGTGCTTGACCTGCTCCCAGGTGACTTGGCTTCTCCAACCTCCGGGAAAACCTCATCTTTTAAAGGCCCCACCCAGCCTGCTCTTAAAGGGATGGAGCAAGAGCAACCCTGTCAGATCCCTCCCCATTCAACCTAGTCAGGTCTATCCCTGTTTGGACCTGACTCTACTTAACTCTCCCCTAGTCTGGGTAACCCAGATCATAACAGTCATCCCCATCACCTACACCCTGCTGTTGCTCCTTTCCTCATAACCCAGAGTATAACAGTCAGCTCCATCACCTACACCCTGCTGTTGCTCCTTTTCTCCCCAAACCCAAAGCATAACTATCGGATCCTTTGCCTATACCCTGCTGTTGCTCCTTTTCTCCCATACCCAGAGCATAGCATCTGGCTCCATCACTTACACCCTAATGTAGCTCATTTTTTCCTCTTAACTTGGAGCATAACAGTCAGCTCCATTGCCTACACCCTTCTGTTGCTCCTTATTTCTCCCAAGTGCATTTCACGTCTCTCCAACTCTGCCAGTAACAGTCTGGCCTCCTCCTCACTTTGTAGCCGGTCCACTCCTCTCCTTCTCAATTTAACAGTTCTCCCAACATAAACATAAAACAGAAATATCCCACATAAACATCATACAGAACTACCTGGACCCTTGTCCAGTCTGGTCAGTTGACCCTCGCACAGGGGATCTCCTCCTGGCTTTGCTCAACCCCAATAGGCCATACACAGGAGCTCCACTTGGGCTTGCTTAACCCCAACAGACCATACCGGGGAACTCCACCTTCTTGGCCAGTTCAATCACCTCCACCCTGGACAACTTATAGACTAGCTCGTTACTTTAAACCTTAACATATATTTCCCTCAAATCACTCAGAGAGATTTTCCCACCTGGGGTGGTAGGCAGGCTCACCACATCCTCTTTACATCCCTGCTTGAGACCTTTTTACATCTCTATACCATCTCAGAGTCTTTCATTTTTAGTCTTCTCTCAAGGGTTCTATCTACTCTCCAGCATTTTATAACTTTCCACATTCAGCTTACAGAAATTCTCTTTTTACCACTCTCAAAACCTTAGCTAGTGGGACAATCTCTGGCACCTCCAGTCCATTCAGTCATACTGAGCACAAAGAGTCTTTCCTTCCCAGAGTCACCCAATCAGGGTCCCCTGTTGGCCTGGTAGATGGCGTTCCAAATTTCCCAACTCCCTTGTATCCAAGTCCATCTGGACCACCAGCTCTTGCCAATCTTCTGGGCCATTCTGTTGGTCTCACAGGCTACACCCTCTGCTACCCTCCTCCCAAATTATCCGGCTGTGTGCCACGCTATACATTTTCTCCCCACTGGGACCAAACCCTTAACACCACTCTCAGGTTGCTCACATTCTTCACCAGTGCAACAGGGTGGAATGGGTGCAATCCTCCCTCTAGAAGTGTTGTGCCCAGTAAGGGAAATTAGCACACCACACAGCTCTATGCTGCTTTAGCCTGCTTCTAAGTGGAGTAGGCCTGGCCTCAAGCCTCTCCTTACAGCCAGTCTGCTCGACCAGTTGTGCAAAATTCTCAGAATAGTCTCTCTGGGCAGAAGCCTGTGTCTCCAGTAGTCTGTCTCCATCACTCTCAGCCCAGGGTCTTCTTGCTGTGTTATTTTTTATTTATTTATTTACAAAATATTTTTATCCCGCCCCTCCTGCCCACAGGGCAGCTCGAGGCAGTGAACAGCAAATTAAAACAATAAAAGCAATTGAAAAGTTAAAAATCCCATATGTGGGAGAAAAACCAACCCCCACCCCTCGCCAAAGGCCTGGTGGAACAGCAAGGCCTTACACAAACGTCAAAATGACAGGAGAGTGGGGGCCAACCGAGCACCCTCCGGAAGCGAGTTTCACAGCACAGGGGCAGCCACTGAAAAAGATCTAACATCGGTGGCCCCCCATCTCGCCCGGGGAACCTCCAAAAAGGCTCCCACGGATGATCTCAGGGGTCGCACGGGCACATGGGGAGTGAGGCGGTCCCGCAGATAAGCAGGCCCAGGCCGTGAAGGGCTTTAAAGGTCAAAACCAACACCTTGAACCTGGCCCGGTGCTTTATAGGCAGCCAGTGCAGAGTCCGGATCACAGGTGTCATGTGCTCCCTGTGTCCCGCCCCCGTAAGAAGACGGGCCGTGGCATTCTACACCAGTTGCAGGCTTTGGACCAACTTCTCCCAGCTGTATGAATCAACAGTACTGATGGGATGGTATAGTAGGAAGCCGTATGAGGAAAGGCTTTGCCCATGCGCCCTACATGAAATAGAAGACCTAAAACATGTTCTTTTTAGATGTACCTTTTATAATGAGCTACGACAAACCTGGCTGTATCCCCTTTATTCTGGGAAAGATCTTATTTCTGTAGATCAAAGGATAATGTGCCTTATGCCATCAGATGATGGCTTAATCATTAATGCTGTAGCCTCCTTTGCCCTTCTAGCAGCAAAAGCTCGGAAGGAAGCTCTATAGGTCGACAAACTTACTGTTCAAATGCTTAGAAAAGTAGTAGGCCTTAAGTTACTGGGTTACATGGTTGCTTACTAACACGGGATTGACTAGGGATATTAAATCTTGGTTATATCCAGGGAAAGTTTAGTCAGGGGACAAGTGTTGGCACCATAACCCCCGCGAAGGGTAAGCCGTGGGAATTATTGTGGGCATTCTGCACATGTGCACGGACAGTCTTGTCAGGGGACAAGTGCTGGCACCATAACCCCCGGGAAGGGTAAGTCGCCATTGAATGTGTAGTAAGATCCTCGAATAGGGCATATGTATCTACAAACTGTATAAATAGATGCTGTGTTTGCATTTATTCAAATTTTATTGTATAATTATTTTGATATAAGGTGTATGATGTATGGGCCAAATTTTATTGGATAATTTGTTAAGTTGTGACTCCCTTTTTGGCTGTATGTTGTGTGAGTATGGAGGAAGTAACAAATGTTCTATGCGTTTTGGCAATCTGTGAGATTGTGTTTGTGTATTGTTTGTATCTTGTATTTTGTTATTTTGTCTTTGGCCATGGCGGAAGCTTGAGCCTAATAAACGAATTGATTGATTGATTGATTGATTGATTGATTGATTGACCAACTTCTCGGGCAGCCCCACATAGAGCGCATTGCATTAATTCAGCCTCAAGGTGATGAAGGCATGGATGACAGTGGTGAGGTCAGAGTCTGGGAAATATTGCCGAAGCCGCTGGACAAGATGTTGGCTTCTTTGGTTTGGTTTGGAGTCTTTGTCTCAAGTTCCATTTCTGCCCTCCAAACAGTCCCCACTTCTCCCGTGGTCCAGGCTGCTTATATAGCTGCTTCCTGCTCCCAGGAGTGCAGCCCTGATCCTTCTCAGGTATCCGCATCTCATTCCCAAGTCAGCCTCTGCCGTTCCCCAAAGCCAAGCTACTCACATATCCATTTCACCTGAGTTATTCTATTAGAATTATCTAGTTTGGAAGGGAGCACAAGGACCATCATATAAGTCCCCTGCATGCAGCTAGATTTGCCATGCCTAAATCATACCAGTCATATGCTAATCCAGCTTCTTCTTAAAAACTTCCAATGATGGAGAATCCACAACTTCCCTGTGTAGTCCATTCCATTGCCTGACTGCCCTTACAGACAGGAATTTCTTTCTGATGTTCAGTCAAAATCTCCCTTTCTGTAGTGTGTAAAGATTGCTCTTGAACTGCCCATCATAGTAAGAGAGAACAATTATTTTCTCCTGCCCTCCCTAGCAAAAAAGAATAATTGTATCCCAACTCTGTCTCTTTTTTTCATCTGACACAGGTCCTGCAGTCTTGGTGCTCACCCAGTGCAATGCTGTGATTCAGGACTAGATTTAGGAAAGCCAATTGAAGCTAAATCCAGACAAGACAAGACTGAAATGATGATGGCTGGCTGATCTTTTATTTATTTATTTATTTATTGTGTTTTTAGTTGTGTTACTTTTAGTTTTATATTTGTTTACTGTATTGTGAGCTGCCCTGAGCTGCTTGGAGCAGGAGGGGTGGGGTAAAAATGTTTGAATGAATGAATGATCAATTCTTTATGCTGGCCCCTCCTGCTTCTGCATCTCGGGGTGGCTCACAACAGCATAAAAAATACAAAATATAAAAAACAAGACACAAATTTTATAACAACAATATAAGAACATTAAAATAACCCAAGCAGAGCAATAAAAAATCCCATCCCAACTCAACCTCCCACCCATCACCCATCTCCCTCGTCAAAGACCCAGCAGAACAGCCAGGTCTTACACAGTCTGGATGATAGTGGCAAGGTCCGTGTCCGAGACATACAGTTTAAGCCGTCGCACCAGATGTAATTGGTGAAATGCACCCTTCCACACAGCCCCCACCTGGACATCCAGGCAGCACTGTGGGTCCAGGAGCACCACCAGAGTACTCACCTGAGACACATGGGGGGATGGGAGACATCACTCCCCCGGCTTTTCCTATGACCATCACCTCCATCTTGTTGGGATTCAACCTCAGGTGACTCGCTCTCATTCAGTCCCCCACAGCTGACAAATACTGAGAAAACACTGAGACTGCTGGGCCTGGGTCTGATGAAAAAGAGAGGTACACCTGGGTGTCATCAGCATATTGATGACACCTTATGCCGAACCCTCTGACAACCACCCCCAAAGGTTGCATATACACGTTGAACAAGAGAGGGGATAAGATGGAACTTTGCTGGACTCCACACATGAGGTCCCAGGGAAAAGATGAACAATCACCCAGCACTACATTGAGTTCTCCCAGCCAAGAAGGAGCAGCACCATTCGAGAACAGTACTACCCACTCCAGCTCAGTCACACAATTGAGTCACCAGCATCTCATGATCAATGGCATCAAGTGCAACTGAGAGATCTAATAGGATCAACAAGGTCAAATGAATCTGGTCCATCTCACAGGAGAGGTTGTTGACCAAGGCCACAAGTGCAGTCTCAGTGCCATAGCCCGGATGAAAGCCAGACTGTGAGGAATCAAGGCAACAGATCCGGTCCAGATGCTCCTGAAGCTGACGAGCCACCACCCGCTCAATAACCTTCCCTAAACCTTCCCTAAAAAAGGAAGGTTAGAGACTGGCCAATAACTGGCCAGGGCACCAACATCAAGAGATGAAGTGAAAGATATGGAAAGTTGAAAACCCGTGGTAGTGATGGGGTCTGGCCTCCTTTTGTCATGCATGTTTGTAACCTTGGGGTGCTCTGCTCTGCTCTTGGATCCATTATTGTGTCTTGATGACCACGTTGCAGCAGTGACCAGAAGCATTTTACCTCAACTTCATCTGGTGACAAAGCTGAAATCTTTTTATCAGATTTGGATTTGACCACCATTTCCCACGCATTTGTTACCTCGAGGTAATACTACTGCAATGGGGATGCCCTTGATGATCATTTGAAAAATGCAGCTGATACGGAATGTGGCAGCCCACCTTCTGATGGGGAAAGATCATCGGGAACACATACACCAATGTTCCAAAGAAGAGCTAAAATGAAGTTATTTTCCTGTTTGCGGGAAAAAAATGCGGAAACGTAATGGCCAATTTTTGCAGAAAACAAAGCATTGTGGAAACAAATTTTAAGCCCTATAGCTGAAATGAAAAGCTATTTTCCTTTCTGCAAAAAAAATTTGGAAACAAAACGGCCAATTTTGGTGGAAGTCGAAACATTTCGGGATCGGAATTTCAGCCCTATTCCAGAGTCTGTACTGGCTGCCAATAGCTTTCTGGGCACATTTCAAGGTGCTGGTTTTGACCTAAAAAAACCCTGAATGGCTTGGGCCACATGTATTTGAAAGACTATCTCTTCCCTTATGTTCTGTCACAGCCTATGAGGTCAGCAAGGAGCACCCTCTTGCAGGTACCATCTGCTTGTAAAGTTTTTACAAGGGCACACAGAGAGGCATTCTTGGTGGATGCCCTACAATTATGGAACTCCCTCCTAATGGAGGTTCATGTAAACCTCAGCCTACTTGCCTTCTGAAAGAAATGTAAGACCTTTTAGTTTGGCAGGCAGGGATAAGGTTGGGTGGGGTTAGGTTAGGGAAAATGTTTGTGGGTGGAGGAGTTAGGGGATACTGTATCCGTTTTATATATTTTTATTAGGGCTGTATCTCAGTATTCGTAGAGCTTCAGAAATTACCGTAGTTTATGGTATTTGGTTCGGAAAGTCCAAAGTTCTGAAGGCCAAAGCCGTTATTCAAAAAACTTCAGAAAACTTTGGAAATTTTGGAAACCATTGCATTGGGGGGGGAGGGCTGGTGGACAGTTGTTCTTCTGGAAATGAAACTTAGTACCATATTTGGTAGGAGGGGGTATAGGAGGGGATGGTTAAGTGATGATAAGCCAGATGGCAAGTTTTGATTTGCTGGCCGATGCCAGATAGCAAGCTTTTGATCGGCTGGCAGGGAAAAATAAAAGCGGTTAAAGCCATTTTGTCATTCTCTTTGGTGAATCTGGCTGTGTGCTACAGTGCTTCTGGATTTGAAAGTAATCTGCAGGGGGGTGGGGGTGCCTGTCCTGTCCTGGCATGGTTTGGCCTGTCCTGTCCATAGGGCCAATGCTGGGGCATGGGGGTTACATTTAACTTTACAATGCCATGAAGTTTTAAAATAAAAAAATATTGGATGCCACATTGAACATAAGAACATAAGAAGTGTCATACTGGGTCAGACCAATGGTCCATCTAGCCCAGCATCCTGTCTCCGACATTGGTCAATCATGGTGGCTTGGGAGAAGCACCTAACAGGTCACAATGGGGGGATCCATTCCCTGTTGTTTTCCCCCAGCTCCCATCATGTTCCCCGATCCATTCTGACTAATAGCTGATACCTGGACCTATCTTCCAGAAACCTGTCCAAACCTCTTTTAAACTCAGCTATAGTACTGGCCCTTACCACAGTCTCTGGCAGTAGATTCCACAACTCAATTATACGCTGAGTGAAAAAATATTTTCTTTTATTTGTTTTAAACTTGCCACCCATGAGTTTCATTGGGTGTCCCCTAGTTTTAGTACTAGCTGAGAGGGTAAATAACAGCTCCTTGTTTATTAGTTCCACACCACTTATAATTTTATAGACCTCTATCATATCTCCTCTCAGTAGTCTCTTCTCCAAACTGAAGAGCCCCAACCTACCAAGCCTCTCCTCATACAGGAGCCCTTCCATGCCCTTGATCGTTTTTGTTGCCCTTGTCTGTACCTTTTCTAGTTCAGCTAGGTCTTTTTTGAGATGGGGCAACCAGAACTCGACACAATATTTGAGGTGCGGTCGCACCCTTGATTTGTATAGAAGCATTATGACATCCTCAGTTTTATTCTCTATCTCCTTCCGAATAATTCCTAACATTCTATTTGCTTTTTTGACAGCTGCTGCGCGCTGCACTGTGGATTTCATTGTATTGTCCACAACCACCCCCAGATTCTTTTCCTGAGTGGTAACTCCTAGCTTAGTACCCATCATTGTGTATGCATAGATTGGATTATTTTTCCCTATGTGCATCACTTTGCACTTGTCCACATTAAATCTCATTTGCCATTTAGATGCCCAGGCACCCAGTGTCATAAGATCCAGTTGCAGTTCCTCACAGTCTGCTCGTGTTTTAACTACATTGAATAACTTGGTGTCGTCTGGAAATTTGATCACCTCACTCTTAACACCCTTTTCCAAATAATTAATGAATACATTAAACAGCACTGGTCCCAATACAGATCCCTGAGGCACACCACTTTCTACATCTTTCCATTGTGAAAGCTGACCATTTAGTCCTACCCTTTGCTTTCTATCTATTAACCAGTTTCTGATCCAAAGTAAGACACTACCTCCTATCCCATGACTTCTTAATTTTCTCAAGAGTCTCTCATGAGGGACCTTATCAAATGCTTTCTGGAAATCCAGGTACACTATATCTACTGGGTCTCCCTTGTCCACATGCTTATTTACACCCTCAAAGAATTCCAACAGGTTGGTGAGGCATGACATACCTTTACTAAATTCGTGTTGACTCTTCCCCATTAAGCCATGTTTGTCAACATGCCCTGTAATTCTGTCCTTAATGATAGTTTTCACTATTTTCCCAGGCACCTACGTCAAGCTTACTGGTCTGTAATTTCCAGGATCACCTCTGGATCCCTTTTTAAATATTGGGGCTACATTTGCCACCATCTAGTCCTCGGGTACAGTGGCAGATTTTAGTGACAGGTTACAAATTACTAACAATAGGTCTGTGATTACATATTTGAATTCCTTCAGAACTCTAGGGTAAATGCCATCTGGCCCTGGTGACTTGTTAGTATTCAGTTTGTCAATTTGCCCTAGAACATCCTCCAACATCACATTGATTTGTAACAGTTCTTCCAATTCCTTGCCCACAAAGCAAGGATCCGGAGTGGCTACCTCCCCAAAATCCTCCACAGCAAAGAACTCATTCAGCTTCTCTGAAATGCCCTTATCCTCCCTGAGCGCCCCTTTTACTCCCTTGTCATTTACTGGCCCAACTGACTCCCTAGACAGCTTCTTGCTTCTGATGTATTTGAAAAAGTTTTTGTTGCTTGTTTTTGCCTCATTAGCAATCCTCCCTTCAAAATCTCTCTTGGCCTGCCTTATTAACACTTTACATTTATGTTGCCAGTGTTTATGTTTCATATTATTTTCACTGGGACAAGCCTTCCATTTCTTAAAGGATGCCTTTTTGGCTCTAATAGCATCCTTCACCTCCCCATTTAGTCACAGTGGACGATTTTTTGTCTCCCTGCTTCCTTTTTTAACGTGCGGGATGCATTTAATCTGGGCTACCACCAGAAGGGTGCTTTTAAACAGCCTCCACGCCTCTTGCAAACTTGTAGCCCTTGCAACTGTGCTTTTTAGTTTCTTTTTAACTAGTTTCCTCATTTTGTCATAGTCTCCCTTTTTAAAGTTAAATGCTACTGCTGTACTTTTGTTTGTCTTTCTCCCTCCAGAAATTATGTCAAATTTGATCATATTATGATCACTATTGCCTAGTGGCTCCGCCAAAGTTACACCTTGCTCCAGGTCCTGCGTGTCACTCAGAACTAGATCTAGAATAGCTCCTCCTCTCATTGGTTCCAGAACCAGCTGTTCTAGGAAGCAGTCATTTATGGCATCCATAATATGACCTCCCCGTCCCACCCCAAGGAAACATTCACCCAATCAATATTAGGGTAATTGAAGTCACCCATTATTATTATGTTGCTGACTTTAGTAGCCTGTCTAATCTCTTCTAGCATTGCTTCTAGTTCTGCCTGCTTCTTGGTTGGCAATTGGTACCATGAGGCCAGAGGAATCTCTCTGCCTGGCTCTACTTTCCCTTGCCTGGTCTGTTCAAGTTACCAGTGCCACAGTACCAATGCCATGCCAAGAGGGTGTCCCTGGGTGGGGGTGGGGGGTGTACGTCTGGTTTCATAATTTTGTGACTGCTAGGACCTGGGCTCGCTGGCTTTTGGTGGGATTTATTTCTCCGTGCAGTTGTAAACTATTTTGTAGGGTTGTGTGTATTGTCTAGGCTGTGGCATGGCACAACAGAGCCTAACTGTAAAGTATAACTTCTACTGTTCTTCCAGCTGCTTGGCACCACGAGGCCAGACTGAGATCTCTCTGCCTGGCTCCACTTCCCTTTGCCTGGTCTGTTCAAGTTACCAGTGCCATGCCAAGAGGGTGCCCCTGGGGAGGGGGGTAAATGGTTTCTTAATTTTGTAACTGCTGAGTCTTTCTGGGGTTGCTGGCTTTTGGTGGGATCTATTTCTCCATGCAGTTGCAGACTGTTTTGCAGAGCGAATGTCCCATTCTTGCTAGCCTGCATTTTTGTACACTGCTTGGTTGGCATAATGATTAAAGTGGGTGCACTCAGTGCTAATGGTGGGCCATGCTGTGTGGGTACAGTACTTCTGGGTTCGGGGGTTTTGCATTTCTGCACACAGTTGCACTTTTGTGGGGTTGTCTACTGGAGCGATTGTACCATTTTTGCTAGCCTGCTTTTCTGGGTAGTGCTTTGACTGTGGGTTCAAGAACTTTGCAACAACTTTCCGAAGTTTCCAACGTTTTCTTAAGTTTTCTGAGGTCTAGAATTCTGAGTCCGAATCCGGAAACTTTGGAAACAGCGCCAAAGGGCTGACAAGTACTCAGGTTGATTATGCGAAACCTCGGTATTCGGCCCAAGTACTCTGAAGTACTAGTCGGTACAGCCCTAGTTTTTATATTTGTAAGCTGCCCTGAGACTATTTGAGAAAGTTGGAGTAAAAAACGGAATAAATAAATAAATAGTTCCCCATCTTCTTTATGGCAGCCTAAGCCTTTCATATATTTGTGGACTGTCACCTCCTTCTTTTCTTCAAGCTGAACATGTCCAAATTCTTCAACCTCTTCTCATGTGATACGTGTTCCAAACCATTTATCATCTTTATTGCCCTCCTCTGCACTGTCTTCAGCTCTTCTATGTCCTTTTTAAAATGTGGTACCCCACACTGAACAAAGTACTCCATCTGGGCTGGGGCTTAACCACAGCTGAGTAGAATAGCACAATGGCATCCAGTGTCTTGCATGCAATGCTTTTGTTGATGCACTGTAAGATGGCATTGAGATTTTTTGCAACAGCATCATATTGCTGACTCATGCATTTTCAGTCTCTGGATATTCAGCTATTTTTTTATTTATTTGTTTGGTTACCTTACTTTCATCTATTGAACATGCAAAAATAGCTGAAACAATGGGTGTTAACAGATGTCACAATGTAACGTCCCTCCCACACTGAGGAGGGAAGGGTGTCCTTTCGCTGGGTACGTTTCAGCTGGGGGAGGTAGGGTGGGAGTGGGGAGTGACTTGTGGTCATTCTGCCATGTTCCTGAAGTCTCCCCACACTCTACCATAGCAGGCAGCCATGGCTTGATGCCATGGCAACCTTCCTGATGCCAATAGGAGCTGGGCCGAGAACACTCACCTACTCTGTCCCAGCCAGGCAGGAGCCAGGCACAGACTCTGGACCCGGCTCATACCAGACCCACATTTCTTGCCTGGCCACATTTCACCTCCTACCCAGGTGGCGTTTGAACTGGATCCACATTTGTTGGGCCCAGAACAAATGTTCCAACAATATGCTGACCCACTCAGGGCAAACTGTGCCTAGCTGGGCCAGCGCGCTGTCTGTTTTCCCCCAAAGTAACTGAACAACTGAGAAAATGACCCAAAAACCTGAAATGGCTATTTCGTGAAGATGGACCTGAACAGCAGACATTACCCATTTCAGTTGATCTAGCTTGAATATGTTGAAATCAACCAATATTAGTTTTAGTCCTAGTCCTAGTCCATTTATTGGTAGCAGACATGAGTGTGCACACTAGGGATTTCATGCATTCAGGTTTGAGCTGAAATGAGCTGAAATGAATACCAAATGTTGTTTGTGTTCCTGGATAGCTAAGCAAATAAACATTCACAACCAAAACAAAATTAATTAATTTGGCTATCTCAGATATCCAAACTGAATATGTGAAACAAACAAATGAAGTGGAAATGAATGGTTATTTGTATCCACTTCACTCAGACGGATCTGAAGCAGGCAAATTTGTTATGTAGATCTGTTTTTCAGCTCGAATTCCAACTATTTACTTGTGTTGTTTTTTTTGTTGTTGTTGTTGCTGTTTTTTGTCTGTTTGTTTTGTTTCTTTGCCAGTTACATTTATTATTTATTTTATCATACTTGTATGCCACCCCCTCCTGCTATGCATCTCGTGGCAGCTAACAACATTCTAAAAACAAATCATATCAAAAAATATAAAATATTAAAATAACACAAACAAGAAAAAGCTCCCACCCTACCCCAACCTACCCATCACATGAAGTCCATGAAACTGAGTTATACTCATTTATACCAGGTAAAAATCTAGACCAGGTATTTTAGAATTTGAAGGACTGTGCGTGATTTTCTTTGGAGTTTGTCAATCCCAGCTAATTCTTGCTTAAACTCACATTATAATGATGAAATTATGACATATCTGACATGACAATTAGGCTGTCCATACAGGGGAAAAAAACAAATCTCAGTTTATGTTGGGAAGCTTTTAGAATATTGCATCTTCTGATTTCCCTATCGATGTAGTTTGATAATTTCAAAAGCATACTCTCAAAGCCCTAGGATTCTTCTAAGCACCCAGGCCATCTCATTCATTTGTTCTGCTTCTTGTATGATGGTAACGTCTGTCCAGGCAATCCAGACTTGGGTTCCTAGTAAATTTCTAATCTATTATTAGATTCCTAATAAATGTTCATATCATGCAGGATAATTAGAGCAGCTAGTTGGTATTAGCACTAGCAATTTGCACCCACCCATTCATGTCAATGGGACTCACATTCATCAAAGTAGAGATGAAACAAACATTTGCTACAAATAACCAAATTCGACATGTTCAAATTCATTTTTGAGAAGAATACACAGCATCCACCAACAGCTTGTATACTCACCCTGCTTTTCAAATATTCATTTGTGCCCTGCTGGCTTAACCTACACAGGCTATAAACCCATCTATTTTCAACCATAGCTCAAAAGACAAAAAGCATTCTCTCTAGAGAAGCAAAAGCCAAGCATTCTTAAGCATCTCCAGTACAACACTCCAGTGCTGTCATGATAAGAAGTCACCAAGTACTTGCTTTGCTATACAGCAAAGATCTCTGGCAAATAAGTTTTAAATGTGCAAATTCTAAAACCCATTTTTTCCTTTATTGGGCAGTAGAAAGACATTTTCTCAGGAGGTGCAAAGGCCACAACCTCCAGTACAACAGTCTCCACTAAATTTATTGCAAACACACAGAGTATTTTCAGACGTTACAAGATCACAGTCAACCACATTGAACCATGGTCAATCCCGCGGCGGGGTCAAAGCGCCCTGAACGTCTGTTTCGCGGGCGCCAGATGTTCACCACAGTCAATCCCCACCAGGGGTCAAAATTACCCGCCCTTCCGGAGCTGCGGGCCGGACCATCTCCGAAAGTGTAATCAAAGCAATTTCCACCTGGAAACAACAAAAAGTAACATCTGAACGGAAACCACTGGCTGGAATCAAGCAAAATGATTCCCAGTCGGAAACAAAGCAAGCAGAGTCGCTGCTAGGCAAGGCCGGGGAGGGAGTTTTAAAGGGCACACAGCAGCAGGGGGACATGGCAGGATGGAGCAAGGTGGAAGGGAGAGGAGAGTGATGGGAGAGAGAGCATGGCAGGAGGAGGAGGAGGCAGAGGAGGAGGTGGTGGAGGCACAGGCGGAGGAGGAGGTGGTCATGCTGCACCTGGAGGTGGTGGAGGGACAGCAGTAGCAGCAGCAGCAGCAGCCAGGATGGGCCTAACCGATGCCTGCTGCAGGCCCGGGGGACAAGGCACCCCAGAAATGGGTAAGGGGACCGAAGAGGGGGCAGCGGCACACGGGCTCCAAGGTGGGTGGGCGGGCTGGCAGGGGGGAAACGGGGGAGGGACACGGGGCTGTGGCAACCCAGTAACCAACGCCCCTCCCCTCATGACTCACAGACATGGAAACGGGCCCGGGAGCCCAAGCCCCAGGAGGAGACGGCCAGAGAGCAGGCGAAGGAGCAGGAGCAGGAGGAGAAGGGGGTTCCCCCCATTCCAGGACTGCCTGTGTTGCTCTGGGGGTGCCCGTGCGGGCTGTGCTGTTGTGGGGGTTCTGTTTGCTGTTCCCCTTGTCCTGCCCTGACCCCTGGGCCGCCCCGCCCTGCTCCCTGTCCCTGCCCCCCGTGACTGTTATGCCCCTGGGGGTCCCCCCATCCCAGGACTGGCTGTGTTTCTGTTGGGGTGCCCGTGCAGGCTGTGCTGTTGTGGAGGTTCTTTANGTGTTCCACTGTGCCCTCGCTTTCATTGTTCCTGTTGTGTGTGCTGCCCTGGGGGCTCTTCTCCCTCTTCCCTCTCCCTTCCCATTTCCCTTGTGTGGGTGTTCCCTGTGGGCGCTTTTGGCTTCGTTTGCCCTCTTTCAGCCATGCCTGTGTCCTGCCCCTCCCCGGTGCCTTCTGGGTGTTTTGGCCATGGCCGTGGATCAGCATCATGTCTGTTGCACTGGCTCGGCCCATGATCTGATGGTCTGATTCCCTGCCGTGGTCCCGGTCCTGTCACATCTGTTCTGGGCCTTCTTTGACCACGGGGGGTGTTTGGCCGGCTTGCCATCGCTGGGAATCCACTGTGGTGACTCGGGACCGCGTAACGTCTGAAATCACCCTAAGAACCTAATTTCTATCTCAATGATCTCCAAACATAGGACAAAAAATACCCCAGCAAAATGGGCACATTATGTTAAGCATATTCAGTGAAGCATGTCAAATGCACTTATTAAGTTAAATATATTAGACTCAAGATACCAAAGAAAGATGTTTGTAGCAAAGTGAGAGCTGCTGATTTGTATTAGGGGTGGTAGATAGGTTAAGCTATCTGCCTAGAAAGCACAAGTGAATATGCAAATATCAATCTGGTCTGCAAATACTTGCTCTGGCCTGCAAATTCCGCATGAATATTTGGCTGTGTATTTCTAAATGAGAATAATATTCAAGAATATTCAGAATATGAAATTTCATATTTATTTCAACTCTAGTGCAAAGGCCTTGTGCCATTGCCATTGAGCCACAGGCTCATGCATAGCACATACCAGCAAATATAGTGGCCAACCTATCCATGTCACTGATGTGATGATTTTCCTTAGTGATTTCAGTAGACCCAGGACTGGCATTAGAAATTGTGGGTCCTAGAGCAAATAAATGTGGGACTCCATGAAGCTGCCCTCCATAGCCCCAGTCTTTAATTCCTCCCTGCTTCCCAACTCCAGCAGGTGAGAGGAGTGGAGGTAGGAATAGCATAAAACAGCCACTCAGGGATGAAGGTCGCAGGTGGGGAGAGGTTCCCATAGAAGTAGCCCATCCTGGTTCTCGAGAGTACTGGCCTTGAAGCCACCAGGATTGTCGACATATCTGACATGACACATGGGCTGTCCATACAAAATAAAATTAAAATCAAGCCTCACTTTATGTTTAGAAGCTTATATAATACTGCACCTTCTAGTTTCCATATCTATGTTGTCTGATAATTTCAAAAGCATACCCTCAAAGCCCTAGGATTGGTCTAAGTGCAGAGGCCATCTCATTCATTTGTTATGCTTCTTGCATGATGGCAACTTACAAGAGATGAAAAATTAGATTCCTCAAATTGTAGCCCCCACCAACCCTCCTTAAGACTTGCCCTTAGTAGACCCACCTCTTCTTTTTGTGGGAAAGCTCCCGTTTCCTAACAAGATTCCCATTAATTGTGTAAGAGTCTAGACAACTATTCAAAACATTCATCCAGCTGTTTGAATCATGTATCTGACAGTTTTGCCTGCTCCAGTCACTATCTGCTACTGGATCTTCCCATTTTAACACTATTAAGTTGTGATGTGCTCACTCACATTTTTATTGACCATATTGATTTGCAAGTTTTCACTCAAACACTGGTTGCTCTCCATACTGACATTACTTTCTGCAGCACCTCAAATAGTGGGAAGGAAGAGCCTGATTGTGTGGGGGACAGGCCTTGAGTGGAAGGGGAAGGGGGTTTTAAGTGTGCATGGTGCAGTGAGATGGGGCTTCAAGCATGAGCAATGCAGTGGGGGAAGAGGTTCAACTGTGAGAGGATTCTGTCTTTAGAGGCCATCAAAGCACCAAATATTGGGGCAGTTAGAAACTACTTTTATGCCCCCAGCCCATTCTGTGCCCCTGCAGATATAGAGCTCTAGGTAAGTGCTTAGGTTCCATGCCAGTCCTGATTACTCTGTTTGATTGTGGTTCCATATTCTCTAAGAGAATATAATTAAAGTATGCTAAAGTGGTCACTTGTGTACCAGAACAAACGCTAAATCCCTCCATCATTTTAGTATCCTCTGTCAGATGTTGATGTTGGATGCTAAAGTTGAGAATGGCATCTGTCAGGAAAATCACATCTGACAGATCTGAAAATTGACATCTGTCACTGTCATCATAAAGAGTACCTCACTGACCATTAAAACATGCCTTATTTTTAGGTTGTTCTATCACACACAGTTAACCCTTCCTCCAAACTTTTTTCCTTTAATGAATCTGTCTGCAATCTACATCAGGCAGCAGAATGACAGTAGTTATGCAGTTATACCTATTTCCAAAGCAAAACAGAACCTTTATTTTGTGTATTCTAATACCCAAATACCCTATCATTTAGTCTCAGTCATTCTTCTTGCTTGATAATATTAAAAACATTGTTTTCATTTAGTTCATTAAAATGACTTCAAGTCATGATCTCTTAGGGAGCTTTTGTCCTTTACTTGTATTATTAAATTAATTTTAATAACTCCCAAATCCAATTCCAAAAGATATTGAAGGAAACAAATGTCAATGATCATTGTACACCAAAGTAAGAATAATAAAGAAGACAATGACCTGGTATAATACAGTTCATGCGGCAAATTAGTGTGACAAGAACATTTCCGGAGTATGTAATTAGCGAAGTCCCTAAAAGAATATAGATGTCCAAATACATTTGTTCCACTCAGTTTGCTACATGCCTGATTTATCAAGAACAATCTAATAGAATGTTTTGTCTTAAACTAATAATGTCTCAGATTACAAAACAGACTTTATAGTGTTGATAGAAAAATTAGTCTCTTTTCCAGACAAGGGAATAATTTTCTATTCACCTTTTTCTCCCTTAACAAGTGGGGGGAAAAAACATTAACGAAAAGATAATGATTAGTTTCCAGCAGTCATCACCTCATGTATTGACATGAAAGTCCAAAGACATTTGACTACCGCTCTCTGTCAAATGAAGCTAAATGAGAAATAGCTGGACAGCACATAGTACAATGGAGTTCCAGCCTGAAAAAAAGAAAGAAAACATTACATATTTTGTATACTTTTGCATCCTAAGTAAATGGTATCAAAACCAAATGCAAGAAGTTTGAAAACGTATTGTAATCCAACGCTGCAAAATTCTATCCGGCACAACCAGTCATTAAATACAGGTTCCATATGTGTAAACTTTGCATTCTTGCCAGCAGATCAAAGGCAACTTGGTGAACACAGAATTTGCTACCTACTTTATCTTCATACAAATGAGCTGAAGTGCCCTTGGCAATGAATACAAAGTCATGCCAATAGAATACAGATTTAATACTGCTGTATCAAGGTACTTTACAAAAGCTGCAGTTAACCCAACACTGGGGTTGAAAATGCTGGTGACCACACACTTAGTAACTGTTGTTTGCCCAGTAAATTAACTTGTTATCAAAAGTATGAAGGACCTGGTAGACTAGGGTAAAACATGAATTTTAAAAAATAAAAATAAGCTGCTAATTCAGAGGAGTTCTCAACATAACGCAATGCTCAAAAAGCAGCTATTAGGATCTTGTTTGCTCTCCTTCCTCACAAGTGAATGAAATAAAAGACCTAAACAAAGAGTGGTTGCCCAAACTAATGAACACACTGCTTGCTAATTCAAGCCAACTCTATGAATTCCTGCATGTGATTTCTGTGAATCCTAACCTCACTGAAGAGAATGACAAAACTCTCATTGATTTAAGTAGGACTAGAATGTCACCGTATGAATCAAGGTCAGGAGAAAGGAATAAAAACAGTCAAACTTGTTCCATGTTTCTCTCTTTTTAAGTACAGTGACTCAGTATCATCTCCTCTCACCAACATGCCAATATGCACACACAATCAGGCATGCTAAAAATAAAATGAGCTGTTGACTGTTAGGAAGCAAACGCAAAACTGTAAAGCAATGTGCCAAATTTGCACAGCTTATGTATGCTATTACGGATCCATCTGCAGAACAGAACACAAGCCAGTTAATTGATTTGGAAAGGGCTGAGAGACTTATACGTCATCAGACTGTCCAAAGCATAACAATGTGGAGAGGAAAAGAGAGGGGTGCCAGGAGTGAAAATTCTTATGCCAAGGTTGGGAAGGAAAGGAGTTTGAAACCAATAGAAACCTCACAGGTAGAACACATGGGTGTGAAAAGGAAAGTAACAATACCAAGAGAACAAGGAGTTCAGTGGTAATCATTATGTACTCAAAGAACAGGACAAAGAACAAATGAGGAGAAAATATAAAACCAGGAAAAGGAACCATTGCTAAATGTCTAACAAGATAAGTGCATTGTCCTGAGTTAATTGGTATTGGAATTTGGACTAAGGTCAGTTTTGACACAATCATCATTTAGTTGTTGAACAGTAGAGAATTTGAATAAAAATCCCAATATGGTGTACCATTTGCAATCATTTCTGCAGGAATTTCACTTGAAACCAATTTTAATAAAGTTTTGAGCACTCCTGAAAACATTCAAAATTAAATTTCCTTGGTGTGGGATCAACTCTAGCCTATAATTTCATCATTTCTGCTCACTAAAAAACATGCAAAGAGTATTTCTGTTCCACTGTGTTCCTGTTCTGGACACAAATTAATTGCATACTAGCTCATTGACAAAGCAAATTGCAGTTAGTCCTGGATGCCCAGGATTTTGTTGCCCATATTCTCTTCTAAGTGTAAGTAGACTATGGATAATTTCAGATGAAACGAGACCACGGTCAACCACAGTGAATCCCCTGTGGTGGTTGTTTGTCCCGTTACGTCTGTTTGATTCCCGCCAGATGTTCACCCCAGTGAATCACTGGCAGGAATCAAAATGACCACAATTCTGGACCTCCGGCCGCCCGCAGGTCCAGAATCGTGGTGGGATCAGGCCCCAACCGTCATCACATTGGCCACGATCTGAGATGGGCCAAAGGTAATGTCTGTAACCTTCAGTCCGGCTGGATCATGGTCCTGACCACAGGATGGGATCGGGTGCAGCGACTGAATTGGCCACTGCGCCCGCCCGTCTCCTGGAGGGTGGGCGGCTGGGGGAGCATGGGGGGGGGGCTGTGCAGCTGTCCGTTGCACCGCACAGCCCCACATCGTCCCCGATCCCTGGTAAGAATCAGACCAGCACGTCTAAAGGACAGCTGGACTGATTCCTGATGGGGATACAAAATGGATCCCGATGCGTGATTCAGTGTGGCAGGTCCCCTGGGCCTAGCACGTCTGAAATTACACATATTTTCTGTTCTGATCAACAATGTTTTAGATCACCTATCTCTTTGTCTGGGAATTTTGTAGCCAGATTAAATAGACTAGTACTCATTGTTCATTTTAGCTGGAAATCATGGGTATTTTCAGATGTTACATGGTCAATGTCCACCACAGTCAATTCCCTGTGGTGGCTTGGATCACATAACGTCTGTTGGGGGAATGGATGTTCCCCCCAGATGTTACCATGGTGTGGGATCAGATTCACCACGCGAGCGGCCGAAGCGGCGGGACCGGCGGCTGTCGCGTGTTGAATCCGATTCCAGGCTGTGGTGACCCCCGCCGTCACATCTGGACAGTGGACACGGGCCAGAATCCCCGCAGGGATTCCGGCCCATGGCCATAGCGGGCGGGCGCTGCGGTGGCATTGGCCGCGGCGGCCGCCCATCTCCCCAGAGGGTGGGCGGCAAGGAGCGTGGAGGGGGCAGGGCTGTGCGGCCGCACGTTGCACTGCGCGCCCCCACTCCCTCCCCGATTCCCCACTGGGATCCCCCAGAACATCTATTAGGGCGTTACGAGTCATCCCGGTGGGGGATCATTTCATTGATTTCGTGACAGGGCCAATTGGCCCCGTCACGTCTGAAAACACCCCATGTGTAAGAAAAATTGTTATGACCTTTTACTTCAGATCAGCTCCATCCTTCTCATGTCAATTTGATTAAACTGAGGCCCTTTTGAAATGGACGGGGGGAGAGGGAGGGGCGAGTCTGTGGACAGTGGATGGAGCACCACCTACTCAGGTGGTGCATGGGTGCAAGTATACATGGATGCACACACATCCCCCACACATCCCTATTCACGGAGCAACCAGTGTTTTCACCAATTTCTCCATGGGGGGGTTGCGGATGTGTGGGTGATGGATTCACGCACCAACACACCCATGCATTTACACAAGATGCTCCCTCGCGTGGACGATGGGTGTCCATGCATGGGAGCGTCTCATGTAAAAAGGGCCGTACTTCTTTCTGGCCAGAAAAAATGTTTATGATTTCTTTCAGTTTTCATCAGGGATATGAGGGAGCAGTATCTTTCTCTATAAAGCCAGATCTAGTCTAGGTTTCATACAAATTAGAGTATGAACCAAAATCTTAGTATAAATCAGAGTTACTAAAATTGAAACTGGACCTCCTGAGGGATGAACTCTTTGCCGCCTTTATTTTTCTGGAATAGCTCTATTTCAGTACACTTACAATAGCAAATTTGATTTTATAAGCATTGATCAGGCAAGGAATATAGCAAATGAACAGCTATATTTGAAAACAGTGGGCATTTTTAAACGAGCAAGACGATGGAGGGGTCCGTGGTTGCTGAGTGGTAGTGCCATGGAGCACCCACTCTGGTACGTGGGAGGGATTCAAACAGGTGGCTCCCAGCATGACTATCCTGGCCATTGAGGCATGCTGCTACACACTCCCTCTACCACAGACCATGGGGGAGGGGGAAGCATGCTGGGATGGGTTTTGAAAATGACTTGTCCCTGGCATGAGCGCTGGAGAACCTGGTCTCCCCAGAGCTCCCAGTCAGTTCTTGTGACTTGCAAAGGTCATATTCCCATCCCACAGTGCCTATGACCAGTTTGCTGGCATGGCTGGCTGCCCCAGTTCATACAGACACGGGATGTGTGGGCACCCATTGCCATGGAGTTATTTGGATTTCCCTGCATGGAGCACTCCCGACTTTCTGGCAGTGCTTCATGCGTGGTCATGAGTGGGTGCTTCGTGGCTCATGGGAGTTAGGGATGGGTGAACAGAATGCAGTTCAGATGTTCAGATGTTCGGTCGTCCAGTTCGAAACCTGAGTTTGGGTTTGATGGTTCAGTTCAGCCGAGTTCGGGTTGGCCGAACTTGGCAGAACAGTAAAAAATAGCACTATCGAAACCGAAATGAAACCAAAACTGAAACAGAAACTTAAGCAAAACTGAAACTTACTTTGTTTCCCTCCTGAAAATACATTTTTCCTGCCCCCAAACTCATCTGAACTCATCCGAACACAACCGAACTGTTCGGTCATTTGAGAGTTTGGTTCGGACATTCAGTTCGGTCATCCGAACAGACCGAGTTTGGTCCGAACTCTGAACATCCAAACCGTCTTCGCCCATCCCTAATTGGAGTGCACATCCCACCGCTCCACGTTCAAGTGGTTGGTGGGGTCTGTAGTTCCTGGGTGGCCATGCAGGGTAGCATCTCATCTAAAAACACCCAATGTGGCTATTCACATTGTTAAGGTTAAACAAAAGCTTAAGAGCAAATTTTTGTGGGTCAAGATTGGAAATTCAAAAGAATCCAAGAAATTTATGTAGTTTAGGTTATTTTATTTTTTTAAAATAAAAAATGAAAAATTCTGAGTGAAACTGAAAAAACACTATAAAACGTTATTAAACAGAAACAGGAAAGCCACAAAACGAAGATCCTAAATATTTGCAAGCAAGACAGGTTGCATGAATACTAAAATCTGAATAATTATCCAACACTCAATTAAGTTCCAATATGTGTTCACTAGTATGAAAACCAAAATGAACCCTGTTAATCTATTATTTTCATACTGATTATTTCTACATTCCAGAATTTCTTTGGAAGATGGCAGAATAAGCTGCCTTAGCAACCAGAACTTCAGATAAAAATAAAAATAAAAATAAGGAACATTTATCTGAACTCAAGTGCTCCATTCAGAACACATCCAAATTTAGATCAGGATCTAAAATCTGTAGCCCAGACCTAGCTTTAGCCTCATACTCCATAAATCTTAAATAAATGACAGCCTTGCAGCTATACCATCATTTCCAGTTGGAGGTGAACAGCACAAAAACAGGCATTTACGAAATCGGATGGTTCTTATGTCGGCAAAGCAAAGTTTGTATGATCTGTTATAATCTCGCCCTTCCACGCCTTCCCTGCTCCCCTAAGCGCCTTCGTCCCTTCTCACTTGCTGCCCCCCATGCCTGGAACTCCCGCCCTGTCCACATCCGCCTTGCCCCCTCCCTTCATACCTTCAAATCTCTCCTTAAAACTCACCTCTTTCGCTCTGCTCTGTCTGACTCTTTATCCTGCTGAGCCACTATTCCTATACCTACGATCGGTTTACCCTTATCCTTGCAACATGGACCTGCCTGCTGTCATTCTCATCGTAACCAAGCCAAGTACGTGCACTTGAGACCTCGCATCTTCATGAATGTTAGACCCCTTGTCTCTCCCTCTGTTCCCCTTCATAAGTCTCTCCCCCAGCTCCTGTCTCTCAGATTGTAAGCCCTAGGGGCAGGGACCGTGTCTCTTTTATTACTTTGTAAAGTGCCAGGTACACTGCTGGCGCTATATAAATGTTTGTTAATAATAATAATAATAATAATAATAATAATAATAATAATAATAATCTGTAGAGAAACTAGGGTTTGCAGTGTTGGTTTCAAATATAGTCAATAGATACAAAGTGGTAAAGGGATAGGTTTTATTGGACCAACTACAGTTGGTGGAGATATGCAAGCTTTCAGACTTCACAGGTCTTTCACAAGGAGATGTATCGCCAGATAATTTTAAACAAAATGTTTGTGAACATAAAATTGCAGATAATGGTGGCAATTCTATGCCCCGCACACACTGTGTGCATCCTGCGCACATGCACGTGCACGCATCTCCATAGGGATTTCATTGTGCAGGACTTTGTAAATCAATACTAACACCTTGAATCTGGCTCGGTACGCTATGGCAGCCAGTGCAGAGTGCGGAGCACCAGTGTTATGTACTCACGCCACTCCATCCCCGTCAGGAAACGGGCTGCCACATTCTGCACTAGCTGCAGCCTCCGAACCAGAAACAAGGGAAGCCCCACATAGAGCGCGTTGCAGTAGTCTAGCCTTGAGGTGATGAAGGCTATGCACTTAGTATATAGAGAAGACACAACAGATCATGAGAAGGGTCTATCAGAATGTCAACTAATGCTATGTTCATGCCCTCAGTATATAGACACAAGACACAACGGATCATGAGAAGAAAATGAAAACATGTGACATACTTAGTTTTTAACAAGCCAAGGTTTATATGAGGGGGAAAAAAGATAATTGCAGTAATCAAGGAAGTCAACAAGGGAAAAGTGTTGACAGCTCTTCTCTCTTGTCAAACGAAGCCTCTATTGCAATCAAAGAGTATATTTTATTCAAACAATGGACATTCAGCTGTTGATATAACCAGCATAGGATAAGTAGAAAAGGTCAAAACCCTGTAAGTTTAATGAAAAAACAACATATGTCTTTCCTAACTATGATTAGACACTTAGTGGTAGGTTAACTTTTTGCAAGCCCACATTATACACAGTAGTAAAGAGATTGTTGGCCTAAGAGATAGGGCCGTGCGAACGCAGCTCGGACGTTGGGGGTTCGGTCCAAACTCAGCCAGTTCAGACGTCCGAACCGAACTTCCGAACCGAACGCCAACCCCCCATAACACTTCAGCCATGTTAGGATGAGTTCAGGCAGCGTTCAGGTGGGAAAAAACCTGGCTGGCAGACCCAGGGAGGGGTTGGCATCTGAGGAGGGGTGGAGAGGCTTGGACTAGCAGCCAGCCTGCCCAATCACCATTCCTCTTTTCCTCAGACCACTGGCTTGGCAGTCTTCAATTGGCTGCACAGAGCCAATGGGGCTTGTGGTAAGGTGGGCGCAGCAAGTAACAAAAGTAATTGCCCTCCCCCCTTCCAATTCATTCTGAGCTAGCCACTGATCCTGTCAGCAGGTGTTTTCAGAACTCTCCCTCTCCCAGCAGTTTGCGTTCCTCCCAATCCATTGCCATCCTCCTCCTATTTCACCCATTTTCACACATTTACTTCCAAAGTTTCATTTATTTTGATTAAATTAGATAGATATAGGTGTTATTTTTAATTTCTACCCCTCCCTGTGTTGTTTCTCCCTCCCCTCCATTGAATCCTTTCCTCCTCCCTGTATATATTCCAGATAGTTGTAGGAGTTAGCTTAGTTATAGAGATAGTGTGTAGTGAGTCAGTTTTAATATTTTATAGTGTGTTTATGACTAGGCCTTTGTAGATATTAGATAATATGCCATTAAGTTCCATAGGTTTTAGAATAGTTGATAGCAGTTAGAGTTAGTGTAGATATATATAATATTAGATTCCAAATTTGAATAAAGAAAGAAAGAAAGAAAGAAAGAAAGAAAGAAAGAAAGAAAGAAAGAAAGAAAGAAAGAAAGAAAGAAAGAAAAGAAATTATAAAACCTTCCTATACATTATTTTGGTGGGAGAAATGGAGAAGGGAAGCAGGAGAAGCTGATCTGCTGCCCGTAAGGCGGGCAATGGGGCACGTGACAGAGGTGGCAGGGGCTGTGCCAGTGGAGTGGCAGCAGGCATCAGCAACATCCCAAGCCCATCACCATGTCCCAAACTGCACAGCCCTGATTTTGGGAGACAGGCTTCAGAGGCTCCCAGCAGTGGCACTAGGGATGTGGTTCGGCATTGCCTCCTGACAGCATCGTCCACTGCCATGCAGGGCACTGGAAATCCTGCATTCCAGGAGGCTGAGGCTGTCTCTGCTGTGGCTGCAGGAGTAGGTGCAGGTGCATCCGGGTCAGATGTTGATCATGGGCCACCACTGTCCACCATTAATGATGTGATCCCCAGCAGTCCAGGGCTGGTGAATCCCACCCTGGATGCTAGAGGCAGGGCCCGATCCCAGGGCAATTGCAGCAGGGAGAGGAGTAGCAGTAGCAGGAGAAACTACAGAGGGCACAGGGAGAGTGGTAGCAGCATGGGCAGTCGATCAGCCTCAGGGTTCCAGTACTCCCCTTCGCGGGACATATCTCAAATTGGGAACAGCAAGGCAGATACTAGTCCTTCAGAGGAGATGTCTGGTGCTGAGACAATGTCTGTCCCTCTGAGAGCTGTGTCGCCACTATGTTCTGCCCCTCCCGTCAGCGCTGTCAGTGGTGAGCCACCCGGTGCGGGTCAGAAGGCAGGGTGGGGCAAAGGATTCTCCATATGGGTGCATTTTAAGTTGGTGTGGGCGGATGATACCAGGGAGGTACAGTGCAGTTTGTGCCAGAAGGTGGTGAAGCATGGGTAGGTGCTCACCAACCTTGGCACAGCTGCCATAGTGAGGCACCTGAAGGCATGCCACAGCACTGTGCTGCTAAGCAGGCAGGCAGAGGCAGTGGACACCAACGGGTTCCCGACTGCAGCGGCAAGTCATCCACCTCTATCAGCAGGCAAGCATCCTTGAGCCGCTACCTATAGCAGCAGGAACACTGATATTGCTGCAAGGGGGGAACAGCAGCAGCAGCAGCAGCAGCAGCAGCAGCAGTGTTAGTGCACCATGGAGGAGCTGGGGTGGGAGCACCTGCCAAGCAGCTGCAGGACATGGATCTGCAGGATGTGGAGGGTGGCGTGGCTTTAAACTGAAAGCCACATGCATGTTGGGACAAATGATTGCACTCGATGGGCAGTCCTTCTCAGTGGTCGGGGACATGGGGTTTAGGTGCCTGCTTGGCTTCCTGGCCCCCAGTTTAAGCTGCCCTCACGCACCACCCTGAGTCATCAGGTGGTGCCAGCCTTGTACCAGGCTTTAAAGGAGCGGGTGAGGGAGCAGCTGGCAGGGGCTGGGGGTGCCACCGTCCACTTCACCACCAACTTTTGGTCGAGTCAAAACGCGCAGCATGCCTACATGGCAGTGACGGCGTACTGGTGACAGGACTGGTAGGCAGCATTTGGGAGTAACAGGAGGGGTCCCGAAGCAGGGTATAGGTGGGCCCTGCTTCACATGGAAAAAATGGATGGTCCCCACACTGCTCGGAATATTGAGGCAGTCCTGACCACCATGGTGAGGGAGTGGGTCACACCAGGTGCATCCTTCACCAAGGGGTGTGTGGTAACAGAAACGCAGCCAACATATTGAGGGCAGTCCATGAGGGGGGCTTCACCACAATCGCTTCTGCCATACACATCCTACACCTGGTGGTCAGGGATGCTCTGGGCTTGGGGAAGAAAGGGATTGGGGCTGGCACCCTTAACTCCCTGATCGAGCAGGGGAGGAACCTGACTGGTTTCTTTAACCGGAGCGTGAAGGGCAGCGACCTCCTTCTGGCGAAGCAGGCAGAACAAGGCTTCCCAGTGCACCAGCTGGTGCAAGATGTGTCCAGCAGGTGGAATTCGACATTCCTGATTCTTGACCGGCTTCTCAAGCCGAAAGTCACCTTGCATCAGGTGCAACTGGTGATGGACAGCGGGGTACCTCCAGGGTACAAAGGGGGGGAATGGGAGATCCTGGCTCACAGAGTCTTTGTTCTGAGACTGTTCCTGGCTGTGACGGAGACCATCAATTCCTCCACGGCCACCATAAGCCAGGTGACCCCTCTGTTCAAGAGTTTCCTCAGGAGGCTGTAGGAAATTCTCCAGGGGTGGGATTGTGGCCCTCAGGGCAAGAAGCTGGTGGATGAGGCAGTTGCTCTGGTGCAGCAGCTGAAGGCAGGGCTGAAGGTGCGGTTTGATGAGCTCCTGCACCATGATGAATACACGTTGGCAACCATGCTGGACCCCAGGGTCAAGGGGAACGTGACACGTCAGACACTGCTCCATGGCCACTGGAAGAGTGAGCTGGTGGAGAGGGTCCAACAGGCAGAGTGGGCTCTGGAGAGTGCGTGGCAGCAGCAGCAGGACGCCCCGGGGATGATGGGAGTGGGATCAGCCACCCCTTTCAGCTGGCGGGGTCTATCCCTGCCCCCAGCCCTGGCAGTAGCAGCACCAGCAGCAAACTGAGCAGCAGCAGCACCCCTATTGCCAGGAGCAGGAGCTCCTATGTGCAGGCCACTCAGTGAGCATGGGCCCATGCACAGCAGGGCAGACAGCATGGCTGAGGGCAGTGGTGGAGGTGGTGCCCAAGGACATTTACGTGAGGGAGTACGACAGTGTCTCAGCAGCAGTAGAGAGCTACCTGAAGGAGGAGCCATTCATCGATCCCAGTAGCAATCCCTTGACCTACTAGGCTGGTAACACCAATGTGTGGCCAACTCTATCCAAAGTGACCATAGCTCTGTTGTCCTGACCACCAATGAGTGTCTCCAGCAAGCGGGTGTTCTCTATGGTGGGGGACATTTGGTCGCCGCACTGCCTGAGACTGGGGGCCAAGTTGGTGGAGCAGTTGCTGTTCATCAAGCTGAACCTTCCGCTGCTGGGATTCCATGAGCTGCCCCTGGACATGGATTGATGGTACAGTGGCACATGCCATCCCATGCCAGGGGCAGTCTTGGGACGGGGATCCTACTCAATCTGGACTGCTGCTGCTGAGGTGCTGTTCCTCCCTCCCAGTGTCCGGAGACCTGACCTGCCTCTCTCTCTCTCTCACTAGACAGCCTTGGTCAACCTATCTGACTGACCTCATGATGGCGTGTGGCATTGGGAAGCTGTAAGCCTGCTAGCCGACCTCTGGCTAGACGATCTTGGCCCACCTATCTGACTGACTCTCTCTCACACTGCAAAGGCTTCACCAGCCTAGCTGAGTGCCCTGCCAAGATCCCAGCCTGCCTTCCCTACTGCCTCTCATGCCACACTGCCTGTCTGCCCGCCCAGGTTGCTAATCTCAAACCCTGCCTCAGCCTGCCTTCCAATCCTTCCAGGCCTCTGCTGCTGCTGCTGCCACTGGGTCTCAGACAGACAGCCATTGCATCACGGGCACCCCCATGGTCCAAGCACTGAACCTGCCTCCCTGGGCAACCAGGGGTGCCAAGCCCCAAGCCTCTGCTGGTCTCTGCTGCTGCTGCTGCTGCTGCTACTGCTATGTCTCCCATGGCCTGCCATGCCCCCACGGGCACCCCTGGAGCACCCCAAGCCTCTGCCATGACCAAACCTTCAGAACATTCGGGTGGGTCCAAACTCCATGGGACTGAACCCATGAACCCGAACTAAGTTTTCAGGCCAAACATTCGAACCCTGTTCTGTTCTCACATCCCCACAAAGAGATATTTGTTTTACTGCTTACATCAGTTTCTGTTTAAACAAGCAATTCTGTGAAGCAAGTATCCAAATTAATGAAGCTTGCTTTCCTACAGTGGGGCTGGAAGGGAGTGGGGAATTCTCAGTGTAAGTCAGTGGGATTTTTCATTTACAAAAGTGGCCATCTCTCTTCTCCTGGATGGTGCACCTATTGTTATGAAATTTGAGGTTGCCACCTGTGGGATTAAACATTAGTGGTAGAGAGGACATATACGCACAAATGGATGGGGGTCACTTTTTTCCATAAGAAACTGAGCTAAAAGTGGCTTGGCCCACTCAACTATGCATATGGGATCCACTGGAAATGCCAAAGACCTGTGACTATGCCTAGGAAGGCAACTGGTTTTTGAAGTGCAGAGAGCCCTCTATAATTCAAAGTGCAGAGCCCTCTACAGCTGCCTGGGTCGCAAAGTACAGCCAGATTATCCTCTCTACTCTGCTGCTTTATGAAGGTGATACATGTGTAGAGGGCATGCTGGGACCAGATTGGTGCCATGGCACTACACGCCTCCATGTCCTGAACTTTTTTCTTTTAAAAAATCAGAAATGTTTTATTGAAGAATTTCAAATAAACTTCCATTCCATAATTAAAGTGATCTGTAAAGCCAGTATAAGACACAGGACAGTCAGACTCACTGGCTTCTATTCATTTCTAGTGGAAATCTACTATAGTCAGTATGCACGATCCAGAACTCGTGTGAATAGCTTAGGCATACACGTAGAAATTACATGTGATTTCTGTGTGGTTTGCACACACACCACAGTCCCCATACGCAGTGTGCGCAGGTTGCACACGCGCATCACATGTGCCGCACGCACTAGTCTGCAGGGCTTGGGATTGACCCCAGTGGAGTTAGTCAGGCAGGAATTTGAACCATTATGCTTTAGAGCCTAAGGGGGAACACACACACACACACACACACACACACACACACACACACACACACAAAGAGAAAACTAGGCTTTTTTATACTGAACATTTCTCAATGAAACAATATTCATCAAATGATCATTAACACCATATGCATCTGCAAAACAGCGGTAGTTTTCAAAGCCTAAATCTCTACAGGACCTTCTAAGCACTCTGTGGCTGTTTGTGAAAAGCCACAAAATACAGCTGCTTGCAAAATAGGTTTGAGGGCAAATACACAGTTCATCTTTCATCAGAAATTTACAGGGAGGTAATATGTCAGTTGGGGTTCATGAAATACAGCCATAAAATAACAATTGAAACATACTCATTTTGAGCCATTGATGGAGGATTTGACTTAAACAGATGTCCTATTCCCAGTTATTTAAAAATAATTCATACTGGCTTCAATCCCAAAGGCTGCAGAGCCCCTGTGCAGGGCTGGGTATGACGACCAGGTGACTGCGCACAGACCACGAGCAAACCATGTGTAAGCTGTGTTTCAGAGCCCGGTTTTACTTTCACATGTGCAACCCACGCAACTCCCATGAGCTTTCTTCTGTCCTTCATGCGCACAGTGTTCTCACAACATGTGGAAGTTGTGAATCACACAATTGTATGTGTTTTGTTCAATGCAGTGCAAAAATACCCACTTCAGGTTTACTGAAAAAAATGATAAACTTTGTGATCCTAACACGTGAACTAGGATCTTGTTGTGAGAAAGTCTGATGGTTTTTCAGATTCTATTATCCACAGACTAACTGCCAAAATTTTGACTAGTTTAGTTTAGTTTAGTTTAGTTTAGTCTGGATGTATCCACTAGGAATGAAATTCAGGATATGGGAACATACCACAATGGAAATCAAAGAAAAGGTTCACATAAGGTTATAAGGAGCTGCCTAACTGAGTCAGACCAATGGTCACCTTAGCAGAGTATTGTCACAACCTGACATGGCAGCAGGGTTTCAAATCCAGCTCTCCAGGGTCTCTGGTAGAGGCCTCACCCAGGCATGCTACCTGACACCCTCCATGATCCCCAGAAGAGGCCTCAACCAGATGTGCTAGCAGAGATCCTGGGGATTGAGATTGGAACCTTATACATTAAAAGCATTCACTCTACCACCTGAGCCACGGCCCACATAAATCACTGTGGATTGAAACACTATCAATTTTTCTATTTTTCTATTTTTGTTTTTAAGAAGATGTACTTTATTTATTTAGGCAACTGTATTTTCAGTTACCCCCTTGTAGTGCTCTTAGTAACTTGAAGTCTATGGACCAGTTTCAAGAGTGCAGCAGAGAACACAATTCCAGTAAGTAAAGTTTATTTGCGGCATTAGCTTTAGCCATAGCCGAAGTCTGTAAATACATACATTCATACACAAACTTCATCCAGTCAATCTTTATCAAATCCAAAATTTATAATCAAACAAAACCAATCATAATTATAATTCCAAGACCAAATGGAAGGAGGGTTTACCTCCTTACATATTACAAAACAAATATATCAAAATACATAGCATATAAACATTAAAACATCACCCATTGACGTTACTCCCCTCCTTTCTCCGCGGAGCAGAGATGCAAAGGCAAGTCGGACTTGTCATATAGCCTATCTTGAACAAGGGGCGCAGTTGCTTTTACGTTAAGTTACGATCCTTAAGAATAGCCTCCACCTGACCTCTAGGGCTACACTAGCCAACCTAACCGTGAAAATACCTAGCTCTTCTACGGAGCTTACCTTGGCGAAGCTTGACCCCTGAACCCCTTCTTACTTTGGGCGGGCTGCCTCCACCAGAATTCTAGACCCAAAAGCCGTCACTGCTCTGAACACAATTCCAATGCTATCAGCTCTCATAATTCCCAACCCCCACAAGTCCTGGAATACTTGATATTTTTCTTAAAGCCCCAGCTTCAGAAATTATGACAATCTTAACTTTCATTTTTCAAAAAAAGTTTCTAGGCCTCTTGGTGTCAGAGCCTATCCTGGTTCAGTTCAGGGTATGCCGAGGTTAGGCACCAAGTTGACAGGGACATAAGAGAGCTGGGAAGTCCCGGAATGCAGAAGTGCTGAGAGGTCTCTTCCCAAAGGCTTCTATTTACTTGTGTTGGAAACATAGAGTACAAACGGGACAATAGCTCACATCAGGTGGGTGTCCACCTGCTTGTTTATTAGGTGTTTTATTTATTTATTTATAATTATATTGGTATGCCACCCCCTCCTGCTACAAGCATCTTGGGGCAGCTAACAACATTTAAAAACATATAATAAAATCCATTATATGGATTTTATTATATAACATTTTTAAAAATCAACATTTTTAACCCCACATTAAAATAACCCAACACTAAAAAAATAAAACCCCACCCAAGCTCAATCCACCCATCCCATCTCCCTCAGCAAAGGCCCGGTGGAACATCCAGGTCTTACACTGTCTACGGAAAGAGGGGAGGTCAACGGACAGGCGGACCTCTAATGGGAGGAAGTTTCACAGCTGCAGTGCAGCCCTCCTCATGGTCGACACCCAGGAAACCTAGGTGACCTCAAGGAGGGTGCCCCCAGTCGACCACAGAGGCCAATCCAAGATAAAGAGGGTGAGGCGGCCCTGCGGGTAGATGGGGCCCAGGCCGTTTAGGGATTTAAAGGTCAAAACCAACACCTTGAAATGGGTTCAGAAGACTATTGGCAGCCGGTGCAGAGAGCAGAGCACTGAAGTAATGTGCTCACGTTGGCCCATCCCCTTCAGGAGATGAGCCGCTGCATTCTGCACCAGCTGCAGTCTCCGTACCATGACCAAGTGTAGCCCACACGTACAGCACGTTACAGTAGTGTAATATTAAGGTAATAACAGCATGAATGATCATGGCCAGGTCCAAGTCCGAGACATACAGCCTAAGTCGACGTAGTAGATGTAGTTGGGAAAATGTACCCTTTGCCACAGTCTCCACCTGGACATCCAGGCAGAGCTGCGGATCTAGCAGCATCTCCAGACTATGGACCTGAGATACCAGGGGAGGACGGACCCCAGCAATGACAAAGGTCATCACTCCCCACAACCATCACCTCTGTTTTGTCAGGATTTAACTTCAAGCAGCTCGCCCTCATCCAATCCCCCACAGCTGACAAACACCAGGTAAACACCAAGACTGCTGGACCTGGGTCTGATGAAAAAGAAAGATATAATTGGGTGTCATCAGCATAGTGATGACACCTTATACCAAAATCTCTGACAACCTCCCCCAAAGGCTGCAAATACACATTGAACAGGAGAGTGGATAAGATGGAACCCTGTGGATCTCCACACATGAGGCCCAGGGGAGAAGATGAATAATCACCCAGCAACACATGCTGAGTTCTCCCAGCCAGGAAAGAGTGGAACAATTAAAGAACAGTCCTGCTCATCCCTGCCCGGTCCTACAGCCGAGTCACCAACAATTCATGATCAACTGTATCAAATGCAGCCAAGAGATCTAACAAAATCAACAGGGTAGAATGACCCTGGTCCAACTCTCAGGAGAGGTCATCGACCAAGGCCACAAGCAGTCTCCATACCATAACCTGGACCAAAGCCAGACTGTGAGGGATCAAGGAAATTTACCTGGTCCAGATGCTCCTGAAGCTGCCAAGCCACCATCCGTTTAATAACCTTCCCTAAAATGGGTAGGTTAGAGACCAGCCAATAACTAGCCAAGACTTCAACATCCAATGATGACTTATTGAGCAGGCGCTGCATCACTGCCTCCTTAATATGGTCCAGCACCCTACCCTCCCTGAGGGAGGCGTTGACTATCCTGTCCAGGAATGGCCCTAATGTCTCCCGGCTGGCCTTAACCAGCCAGGACGGGCATGGATCTAATTCACAGTAGGTGGCTCGAACAGTCCCAAGAGCATCTCCTGCATCCGAGGGCAACACGTCTTGAAATTCATCCAATAAAATAGGACAAGATAGGGCTTTAACTGCCTCTGGATCACCCACTGTTAAAAGTGCTGCGTCAAAACCATGATGGATTTGAGCCATTTTATCTACAAAAAAGTTCACAAACAAGTCACAGTGAGCATTCAATAACTCTGAGTCCAGGTGGAGGAAGGCCACACTGAACAGCCCCTTCACCACCCAGAAAAGCTCAGTCAGACGGGACTTGGAAGATGCAATGAGGGCAGCAAAGAAAACCTTCTTTGCTGTCCGCACTGCCACAGCATAGGTATGTAACCAGACTCTATATCACAATTGGTCAACTTCAGTACAAGAACAACGCCACTATTGCTCTAATGGCTTCCCTTTATGTTTCATCCACCACAGCTCCTCCATGTAATTTTAAAAGTATTTAAATTATTGATTGTTTTAAACTGTTTTATATTGTTTTATATTGTTTTATTACTGTTAGAAGCCGCCCCAAGCTGTTTACAGGAGGGGCAGGGTATAAATGCTTTAAATAAATAAATAAATAAAATGTACCATGACGACCTGCATTGTCAGCAATTCAGTGGATGCCTGGGAGCCACACAGTCGATGGCCACAGTCAACACAGAGTTCCAAAAGGTCACGAGCTCAATGAGTGTGCGGCCATCGAAATCAGAGGTAATATCCCTCAGAGCTTTCTGGAACCTTTCTGGTTCCATAAGCCTCCAGGGGCGAACCAACCTAATTGGTTTCACACCCTCCTGGGGACTGACGTGCACCAGGATAATGATCCGGCCTGGAGGAGATAATGATCCGTCCATGACAAGAGCACTGTTGAGACCTCCCCCACTAATGGATCCCCTGTCTCAAGGCCGGTGCAAAATATCATGTCCAGGGTATGTCCTCCAACGTGTGTGGGACCCACAACTTTCTGAGACAGGCCCAAGGTTGTCATGGCGGTCATGAAGTCATGCTCCACCCCTCCAAGGCTGGTGTTGGCACGAATATTGAAATCCCCTTGGGGGACCGCAAGACCACCTCAGATACCAGTTTAGTCAGAGAGGGCAGGGAAGCTGCTGTACAAGTAGGTGCCTGGTATATCAGCAGTACCCGCACTCTGTTTCCAGCCAAATCCAACACCAGATGGAGGCCCTCCATTCCATGATAGGTTGCACAGGAAATCTCCTCACAGACCATGTCTCCTTAAAAATAATGGCTACACCCCCCACCCGTCCCTCCATCCATGGCTGATGCTGAATGGAGTACTCGGCTGGAACAAGGTCAGCCAATATAGCTCCTGACTCAGTGTCCAACCAGGTCTCTGTAATACATACGAAGTCGACCACCACTTCCCCCACAGGCTACATGGCCACCACCAGTAGGACACACTCACAGTGGGATCCTGGAGTCTGATGTGCGAATGAATGCAGGTGAATGGGTGCCCACATGTCTGTACAATTATGTGATGGGGAAGAACACCTGCATGTGCATTAGTTTTGTCACACTAAACCTGTGATTAGGGGCTGAGCACGTTAAATATTTCATTTCATTTTTCATTTCATAGTTTATTTATATCCCGCCTCTCTCCACAGACTCGAGGCGACGAACAACAAATCAAATAACCACATTTTCTGGGGATCCTTTCCTACGCAGGGGACCCAACATACACAATACAATAACTACACATACAATAAACACAACCTTTACAACAATACCCTATCTGACCAACCCTATAATCAGGGAAAGGTCCCCACAACCAAATACCCCGCTCTCACCAGGGTATATGGCTGGCTCCACCCCTCTCTCACCGGGGGGAGTCAACCCACTCCATCTTCCTCTCTACAACAATACCCACCCTTCCCTACATTACACCCAACAATCTACTAAATCCCCAACAATCAATAACTAATACATTATAACATAAATCAACCTAGCATATTCTGGGTATTCCCCAATAGTCAATGAACTAATACAGTAAACATAAATCAGCATAACATGTTCTGGGTAATCCACGCAGGGGCCCAGAACAAACACTTCTAATATATCAATAATTCAGCATACCCAGCACTCCACTAAACATATTCCTACATCTGGCCTACCAACCACTCCACAGACTCCCCCACAAAAACCAAATAAATCCCCTCCTCTACCCACTCATTCCCTCCTGCCCCAGACAGACACCTTGCTATCACCAACCCTCTCACACCGGGGGGAGCCAGCCCAGATGTCATCCCACCACTCAATATCCCCAATACATCAAGCTCTTCACAATCTCCTAATTCCTTCCCTAACTCTGTCCATACTATCCCACCTACACACAGTACCCCCTTTCCCTCTACAATATCCTCCATAATCTCCCCCCTCCATGCCCTGAGGGGCCCCAAAGGGCCGCGCCCTTTGGCCGCAGCCCTTCAGCTCGTGACCGGCAGCTCGCGACCGGCGGCACAGCCGCCGGGTCTCCCTTTATGCGCCTTCCGGTGTTCAGCGTGGGGGGGAGGGTGGGGAAAAATTGTCCCAACAGTCTCTACTCACGCCCCTTTTTCCCACAGGTGCTCCACGGGACCCTCCAATCATGACACCCCCAGCAGGAGCGGCAGCAACAGCAGTAATGCAGGCACAAGCCCCAGATGGTAAGTGAGAGCAACATTGTAGCACCGCCACCGGGTGTCCTTTTATGCGCCTTCCGGTGTTCAGCGCGGGGGGGAGGGCAGGGAAAAATTGTCCCAGCAGTCTCTACTCATGCCCCTTTTTCCCACAAGTGCTCCACGGGACCCTCCAATCATGACACCCCCAGCAGGAGCGGTAGCAACAGCAGTAATGCCCCAGATGGTAAGTGAGAGCAACTATGTTAGTGAGAGCAACTATGTTAGTAAGTGAGAGCAAATATGTTAGTGGTGGATTGCATGGACCAAATACAGACTCCAGTGGGATATTATCTTGGTTTTTTTACACCCATAGGTGTAAATGTCATAGAAGTGGTTGAGCTTTATAGACCTGAGTCTTCCTCCTCATTGAAGAATTTATGCCTGTAGTTGTACAAACATTTGTGCCTTGTATTTATGGTTGTGGAGACACTTCCTCTTTCCTGTGGTGGGGGTGGGGTGGGGTGTCTTATATGGACTATGGCAGCCAATGGGGAGACCACTAGGGCCAAGACAATCATGGTGGAAGTGGAGGTTAAGAAGTATGGGGCTTTAGTTCTGATCACTGAGTGGGCAGAGAGTCTTTCCTCAGGCTCTGGAGGCCAGGATTCAAGCCTCATTCCTGCCAGAACCTTACATTTGGGGGTAGAAAAAAGCTTGGAAACGTGGCAACAGTGTAATCTGAAACCTCTGAAATCAAAAGATAAATTAAAAAAATAATCTACAATGATTTCAGAGAAGTGAGGATTGTACTTGTGGTTTCTGAACTCTTATCAATAAACTCAATATCACTTATCTGTACATTGATCATTGGGATAGCTATTTAAAATAGGACAGAACTCCAGTGATGGTTCTTCTGTATAATCTTTATGTTGTTCAATTAAGGCCTCACTTTGTTTAATTGGGATGAAATACTTTGAAATGATTGGTCAGAGATCACCATTCAGAGTGGTTGCAAATAGTGATTGGATAACTCATGCACTAAGTGAAATATAAGCTGTGCTACCCTGACTAATGATAGTGGAAGACAAAGGCCCTTTTTGCATGAGACGCACCCATTCATGCCCATGCAGGTCTGCTGCATGGGCATGAGTAGGTGCTGCCCATGTGACCGCTACGGCAGGTGAGTGGGGTTGCGTGCCTGCTACCACAACCCACACACCTCCACCCATTGCTCCCATATGGGGCAACCAGAGAAAATGGAAGTTGCTTTGTGTAGTGACATACATGAGGATGTGGGGGGGATGGGTGTGCACCCATGTACACCAGGCCCACCCCCCTGCACTGCCCTGCACTGCACCGCAGCAGCATGCACACCCATGTCAAGAAAAAAATCCTACTGCATATACACAGACATTTTTAAAGTTTCCATATGTTTTCAAATATGTCCACTTTGACCATGCTCAGCCCCTCTTTGCCTCTCTCTATTGGCTTCCTCTATCTGAACGCGTTCAGTACACATCCTTGTTTTTACTTTCAAGACACTTTATGGCCTTGCTTCTACTCAGGGTGTTAATAGACATGACGCTGGCCAGGTTTAGCCCACTATGGCACGTCTGGGCCAGTGCCTCGCCTGCACCTCTGTTTCTGGGCTGCCATATGTGGACCCAGTACAGGCCCTGGTGGGGTAGGCGACTAGCCCAGATATGTGGGTCTGGAAGGAGTCAGGCCCACATTCTGGACTCAAGGGCTGCCCAGGTGGGCCATAGCAGGCTGAACCTGGTGGGCACATCTGTTTCCATGCCAATCTAGCCCTGGTTTGGGGGCTTGCCTGTTATTAGCAGCCATGGCTGCCCATCATGGCAGGGAGCAGGCCACAGTGTGCGGGTGGGGCCAGCCAGTCGCTCCCTGCTCACCCTCCCTTGCCAGGTTATGTTGAGGAAATATTTATTCCATTCCCTGAACTGACCCAGATGGGGGAGGCTCCCGTTCCCCAACACATGCACCAGATGCACATCTATAAACACCCCAATCTTTCTCCCTTTTGCTCAGTATCCCTTGTCCCCTGTACCTAGGCTAAGCACATGCTTGCTCCTGCAATTTCTCATCTTTGTGAATGTATCCCTGTCTCTCTCTCTGGATGTTAAGACATCACTTTGGCCCGGTTCAACCTGCTTTGGCCCGACTGGGCCAGCGTGATGTCTGAACGTTTGTTCTGGGCCTGCCAGATGTGGGCCCAGAACAAACCGCACAGGGATGGTGGTTAAGCAGGAAATGTTGGTCAGGAACAAAGCGAGGCCACAGTCCGCACTCAGCTGTAGCCCAGCTGGGCCAGAATGGGTGGAACTGAGCAGGAATATTTGGTCTTAGCCCGGACTCCTCCCAACCTGGGGGGTTTCTATGGAGGCTGGCCATGGCTGCCCGTAATAGGCAGCCATGAGTGCCTGTCATGGTGGGAAGGGGGAGAGGTGTGATGCTGGGAGCATGGGGCCACACATTGCTCCTTACCCCCTCCCTCTGGCTGGGTCAGGTCATGGGGACATTTTTTCCACTGCTGGAGCTCACCCAACCGGGGAGGAATCCTAATTCTTTCCCATCCCCAGGTGGGAGAGACATCATTGTGATGTCTGTTAACAAACGATGTTCCCCTTTCCCTCGTCTCCCTTCCCTTGTCTTTCTTAGACTGTAAGTCCCTCAGGGTATGGACCTGTCTCTAATTAGGATTGTACAGCACCAGGCACATTGCCGAAATAATAATAATAGCCTTTGTTTTCAGACTTGCTGTAATCTATATACATATGAGCCCATCTTGCACAGACTTTCCCCCTCAATCAGAAGAGCAGTGCCCTACCATCTCAGTGGGGCCAATCACAATTCCCATGCATGCACCCGTGTGCTCAGCCACACATGCACACAACCACATGGCTTGTGTGCATATTGAGGGCCCCATGTCATGTGTGTGTGTGTGGTTTGCATGCACGTACATGCACAGTATGTGCTGTATACGTTACACGCACTGACTGACGGGTCATGGGTTTGGCCCCAATACCTTTGCAGCCTGGTTCCAATGCCAGAAGTATATTTAATAATTATTTAATATAAATAAAGTAAGCATGCTCAAAATAATAGAATCAAGATAATTATTAGGGCCTGTATGTCTTTATTCAATAATCCCATTTGACAGAACATCCCATACATTACATGAACTAAATCCCCCACCTGACTGTGAACTTTTCAACATACATTTAGAAACTGAAAGTCCAAACATGTGCATCTTGAGAAAAATCTAATACATTTTTGTCAAATTATGTAATATTGTAATTTAAGATCTGCATTCCTTAATTATAGTCCAACAGTGCCATCCTCTGCTTCTCCAAATAATGATTTCTTATAGCTCTTACCCAAGATAGTTTTAAATATGTCATGACACTATAAATGAACCTTCTATGATTTCTGATATGGCCAAAATATATTCTTTTGTAAAGAGTAAAGCCAATTGTCACTGCTCTCTTCAGTAGCAGAGTATTAAACAGATTTGTCCAACGTAATTCTGTATGTTGATAGTACATTGAAATTGAACAAACTCCCATTTTCATTTAAACTCCAGTGTTATATAACTAGTGGTGAAACTGGGTCCTCAGTTTTCTTTGGGAAACACCGAGGACCGATGTATTCAGCCTCGATTTCCCGAGTTCCAAAGTTCTGAGGAAAGACCCCTGAACTTGAGAACTTGGCCAAACCTCGGCCAAGTGCAGGGAAGTGGGAGGCCACCAGGGCCAGAGGGCAAGGAAGTGGGAGCTAGAGGCCAGTGCATGGCCCCTGCTCCATCTTCTCTGGCCCCCTCTGACCAGGGAGGGAATAGGCCGGTGGGGGACATGAAAGAGAGGTGGGAACCTAGTGGATGGTCTAGAGGGGGGTCAGGGGTGGGGTGCTTAGCGTGTAGGGGACCTTGCAGGGCAGTCATGGGTGGGTTACTTACCTTCCAGAGGGGTCCCACGCAATGCATGGTCTCTTCCTGGCTTATAAATTTGAAAGTAAGGGGGGGGGGGGAGACTGGGTATGCTCATAAAGGGCCTGAATGGCCTTTTCTGAGTATACTCAGCCCTTTTCAAAGATGGTGCTGGCAGCTTCCCCTCAGCCCCACTCTTTTAGCTACAGCTCTGGTGTTCACACTTTTAAAAATTCCTTCTCCTCTCCTAAAATACAAGTAACTAAACCCATCTACCCACAGCCATTAAGAACACAGTCTTTGGAGCCATTTGGTATGAATTGAACTATCGCTATTCAAGCCTAATTGGTTTAGACAATGACATCATGGGAGACCTTTCTTTCTGAAACATTCATCCAGTTATATAGAACTCGTCACAACCATTGTATGTTGGATACAAATTCTAATGCCGTTTGCACAGGCATAGTATAGAGAGAGTAGACATACAATTTAAACAGTGTACATGAAAAAATGCAATGCATGGGAGCTTGGAAATCAGGAGACACTTAAGGGGTATACATTGCTTCCATATGTATATAATATTGAATGGAATATGAAAGCAAAGTGGGAGCAATGGGTACCCCCTGCATGTATGTGGGCTGGGGCATCAGTGGGCCCTCATCTGGTGGCCTGGAAACAGATGTCTGTGTGAGTCTCTGGCCCTGGACATAGTGACCCATAGCAGGCTCTCATCATCTCTGTTATCACCCATTCTCAAATATTTGGCTGCACCTGACTGTTAGGACTTAGAGGCCTCACTATTGCTAGCCTTTACAGTGGACTCTGCTTAAGTTGAATTTCTCCGGCCATGTAAAAAAGTTTGACTTATCAGAAATTCCTCTCTCTCTCTCTCTCTCCAGAGAGGTGGAGATGGAGAAAGACCTGATGTTCCCTATTGCCCACCTCCAGCCTGCCCAATATGAAGATTTGCCCGACAAGGGTATATACTATTTTAACCACATGCTGCCAAGAAATTATGAATACTCTCCAAATCCTGGGTTTAGCTGGGTAGGTATAATTTATACACCTTAAAATTTACACTTTAAAATTCAGAATCAGAATTCTTCTTATCCAGAAGCAGCAGCAGCAGCAACACATTCCTATGAACCCAGGTCTGCAGGGGTGTGTGGGGTGTGGGTTAATTTGATTTATCCAGAAATTCAGATTTTGTAAGTTCTACTTAAGTGGATTACACTGTATTTGTTGGGCACAAACTGTTTTGTGCTGGGAAAAAAGGGCTCTCCATAAATGTTTCACAGGCTATGGATTTTAGAGGCACAGGTTTCCATCTTCCTGTTTAGCAGGAAATCTTCGTCCACAAAATCCTCAGTTCTTTTTCCAATTATATCTGTAAATTCTGGAAAAAATGCTTATTCTTTCAATTTCTTTATCCACACAAGACTTAGATACTTGTTTATTATTTATTTGGTTGCCAGCATTATTTATTTGGTTGCCAGTATATAATTGAAGTGTGAGAATTAATGCTCTCACCATTATTACAAGGGAAAATACACTGGTCCACTCAAAACAAGTTAAAATATTTGCTAACAAGTTCCCAGGACTGTTTGATTAGGAAAGTAGCAAATCTGGGCCCACAAATTGATCAATATAAGATGGAAAAGATTGCATTTCAACTAGCACTACCTATTAGGAATGGATTGTAAGAAGCTTTTGTTCTTAATTGGTATTGATTTTTGTTTAATGTAGCTTCCATGAGATTATGTAAATATTGTTAACAATTCTTTTTGTTTTAATCTGTACATTGTAATTTGTGTATATTACAATTTCTTGGATTACATGCTACGATGTAGATGGGTCACAGCTAATAAAGATATTTTACTTACCTACTTACAAAACTCAACACTCTGACATGTTCATAGCATAAAATGTAGGCCCTTTTTACACAGGCCGCAGCTAAGTGGGGTGGGGGCATGCTGAGGTCCATGAGCAGTGGATGGGGAGATGGTGGTGATGGGGCACATACCCATCCCCACACATCCCCATGCATCACCACGTATGGAGACACCTCTGTTTTTTTATGGTACTTCCATGCTTGGGGATGCGCACACACTCACCCCCGTGGGATTTACACAGGTGACACCCATGCTAGAACACCCTGGGTGTTCAAGCGTGGGTGCTGCCTGTGTAAAAAGGACCATAGAGGAAGAAGATGATGCACTGAATTTTGAGTCTTGCAGACCAGACTTCCATGGACTTCAGAGGGCTTTAGATTACACTCTAAAGGATTTTAATAGGAAACCCAAGCAAAACTGAAACAACCCTGGAGATTTCCTGTATATCAGCACTGCATGCCACTACACAAGGAGCAACTATGCAACTACTAGGAAAGAAATCCCCAAGGTTCTTTCAACCACATCTGGGGCTCCTATTACACTGTGCTATGCTGTCATACGTTTCTATATTAGAAGCCTGAGTCTTAACAACTGTGATTCTCCACTCAGCTCTGATGGAACAGAACAGGAAAGCTGCAGAAAGTTAGCTATGATCCCTTGATTTAGAACCACCCAGTCATAGTGCTAGAAGCAATCCTGATTTATTTCTCTAGCCAGAGGACCAGTCACACATACTAGTGGAGGACTGTACATAGTTGAACTCTGCTCTGCCACACTCCTTCTCTCAATACCCACCTACCTACCTACTTGTACACAAAGTCTTGAAATATTGTGTAAGAATCAATCTTCCATTCATTCTTATCTCTTTCTAAAGCTCCCTCCCTTGTTTTCCATATGCATAGAGTTCCTAGATGGCACTTATTTCTGCATATTGTTTGATTTAAATGTTTGTAATGTCTTGACTATTCCTCACAACACCCTCCCAAGTATTGCTTTCATATATGCACTGTCCTACATTTGCACGGTCTGTAGTAACTTCTGACTCCTTGCATGCCTGACAAAAACTAATCTGGGCTAATGTGCGCCTAGGTGTCCACCTCCTATCAATTAGGTTGTGTACAGCCTGACTCTCATGCACGACAGTAGGGTGTCTTTAGATGGACCCAGGGGTGGTCACCCATGGACCTGCTCCAGGGGTGGCCAGCTCCATGGCCCCTGTGTGCAGCCCTGCCAAGCGTTTGTATACTGTTACCAAAAGAAGTTGTTCAGCGAAAGATAGCATCTGAACTAATGTGTCTGCATCTTACATTTTGGACCAACACACTGTCTTTCTAGACTGGAATATCTTTGACATGCATTCTTTTTCCTCTTATGTCAAAGTACAAAATTACTTGTGTAGAAGGTGGTAGAGCTGCCTCTTTTTTCTTAGGGTGAAAATAAACAAGATGACAGCCCACATCAGTCCACACCAGATGGGTTTTTGCCTGCCTGTTTATTAGGTGTTCACCAGATGTTCAACCCCACCAGCCACACGACCACCACACACTGGCCCTACACCCCCACTTATGGCAGGGTTTCAGAGAATGGGTGTTTTTAAAAACACATTTCTCCTGGATGTTTGCTGTAACATCCAGAACTTTCTGTATGTCTAAATCACTCATCCAGATCTTAAAGATCTCGATCTTTGGACTTCTCCGTGAAATTTCTCCCAGAACATTTGTGTGTAAAAGGTTCTCCTCCTGGTAAACTGCTTTGCTCCAGGCAGCTGTGGTCACTTGGTTTCCATGGCAGCCTGTCATGTTTACAGCTGCAGCTACTTTAGGCTGCCTCAGNGGTTTCCATGGCAGCCTGTCATGTTTACAGCTGCAGCTACTTTAGGCTGCCTCAGGGCAGTGTTTGTGTGAAGAATGCATCCAGGAACTGCCTCAGTGCAGTGTGTGTGTGGAAAATGAATCCAGAACTTACTTGTGGATTTGTAAACACAGAAGATTGAAACATCCAGAATTTTAACGTGTGTCTAAAAATGTGAGTGAATCTGTCTGAATTTGGGCTGTGTGCCCATGTCCCATCAATTAGGTTGTGTGCAGCCTTGCGCTCATACAGCACCGTAGAGTGTGTTTAGACAGACCCGGGGGTGTGTGTGTCACCAATGGACCTGCTCTGGGGGTAGCCAGCCCCAAGACCCACACATGCAGCCCTGCCTGCGCCGGGTTTATACAGACCCAGCAACTGCCACAGCCCACAGTCCACTCATGTGGTGCCCCCTTCCCCACACCATAGAGATGCAGATGGATCGCCTGGCAGTCTAAGCTGCCGTTTGCAACTCTATGGTGTTGCCTGGGGCAACCCCCACCAGAAGCAGAGCTGCAGCAGCCATCCATAAGTAGATGGACCACTGCTCCACCTCCTGCCTGTGCTCCAGGTTTGGGCAGCTGCTCCATTGGTAGTGTTCCAGGATGTTCTGGAGCTCCACTAGTGGGTCTGGAGCAAAGCAGGCACTGCCTGCTCTGTGTCTGGTGGCCCACCTTTGGATGGATGGGCTGCCCAGGTTTGAGGTGCCATGGGTACCATCCATCTATAAGCATCTAAAAGCACCCATAGAGTCAAAGGCCTAGAGCATCCTAGGAGCAAATACGTCTTGGTGGTGGTGGAGACAGGGTGCAGAGCATAGAGGGAAAGAATGCCTGTCCATCAATGCAGTTCGTCACACTAAAAGCTGAGTGGGGGCTGAGTGGAAGCTGCACAGACTGCAGCAGGCTATTGTCTCACTTGAAAACACACTTAGTGGTGAATTCTCCTGGCCAAGGGAAATTCCAACTGAACATCTGTAGACATATTTTAGCCAACTTAAGCACTTACATTAGCACAGAGCAAAATAGCCTCAGTGGCCTGGAAAAACTGACTCTATTATTTGAACAGATAACAAGTTTTTCCTTGAGCACCAGGAAATTCTACTTAACTAGTGTTAAGTCAGATGTTCTCAAACTTGGGTCAAAAGTCAGAAAGGAACCCTAAATACTGTCAGATGGCTTCATGATCCCAATTGATATTCTATATGAATATGAATTTTATTTATTGTACTGGTATATAGCCATGACAACTATACATCACATGGGAATTTACAAAATACATAGAAACAAATAATTGCGCATGAATAAAACAAGATATAGCAAGCCCAAAGGACAAAAATAAAACAAATACTATAGTTCATAATAAAAGACCCTTATGGAAGGGAAGACCTTCCTGCAGTTTTACCTGCTGCATTCTTAGTCTGTTGGCTGCTGATCCAAAGCTGACTACAGTGTTTGTCACCTCCACTCTCTTGTCAGAGAGGAAATATAGCATCAATCAAAGTGGGGGCCACTCAGGTCTAACATTGGTCAATTTAAATAGTTGATCTCAGAGATGTGCATATAAGAGACATTTTAAAAGATAATGCACCAGATCCTCCACTTTATTCAAGCCACAGATACACAAATGATCCTTAAGTGGCATACCTAAATAGCGACCGTATAGAACTTCAGTCACCATTACCTGAAGCCTCAGAGAGGTAAAAGCTTTTCTGAGAGTTACGTTTGTAACTAATCCTAAATAAGATGGAACTAAACAGTTGGGGAGTCAGTATTTATAACTTGAAGATATTCTGGAAATAGAGGCCTGAGCCCTCAAGAACTGAAATTTGATGCCAGTGTTTCTACGTTTAATAAGCTTAGAGGCTTCCTTTAAGGAATATGTCCTTAAAAAATCCAAAAATCCAGGCTTCCAATTTTTTGTTCGACACCTGGCCACCATAAATCCCTTTGACGGCCACCTGCCTTCACTTTTTCCACTAAACACTGTCTCGGGAGGGACTGAAGCAGTAAGTGAAAGATTTTCAGCCAATACTTCAATACATAATCATTTATCCTGGATGCCAAGGAACCCATCCCTGTCTCCAGTCTTAGTATTTCAGGAGATGTTACTATCGGAACTCCCAACAGACTTGCCAAGAATTTGTTTTGTAATGGCTCTAAAAAGTAAGTGACCATTTTACTAAGACCCCATATCTGGGCACCAAAGCAAATCTGTTGAATCAATTTCATCTGAAAATCTTAAGAGTGAGACTCACAGGATTACTCCCTCCCACGTCCCCAGCCCCCGGCTCCAAGGAACCGAAGGAGCAGCAAAATAGATGAGATAGCTAATTGTTTAACAGATCTCAGATGTGTATACCAGGTGCCATTATAAGTGAAAATCACCCCTAGATATTTAAATACCTGAAGCTGTTCTAATTTGTTCTTATTCAGGAACCATGATTCTAGCCTAAAACGTCTAGAAATAACCATAACCTTTGTTTTGGGTTATTTTTTATTTTTTTAATTTACTTTATTTATTTAAAATTTATATCCCGCCCCTCCTGCCCTCAGGGCAGCCCGGGGCAGCGAACAACATTCAATAAAAACAATTATTTATTTTTTAAAGAATTTAAAAATACAGTATGTGGGGAAACCACCCCACCCAACCCCACCCCACCCCTACCCCTCACCAATAACCTGATGGAACAGCCAGGTCTTACATACACGCTGAAACAGCAGGAGAGTGGGAACCAACCGAGCCTCCTCCAGGAGCGAAATCCACAGATAATAAGACCATGTTGCCTATGTACAGTAATATCGACACTGTTAGATCCTCATTTTTAGGAGCCATATATTTATTATTATTTTGGAATTTGACCAGTAGATGGTTTACATAAAGATTGAACAGAGTAGGCAGTCCTGCCTGACCGCACAAGTGGTTAAAATTGGGACAATTAAAGTACCCCTGAGGTTAGTGTGGACCATCAACGATGTATCCGTATACGGGGATGATATTAGTGATAGTAATTGTCGGTCAGTTGACAACTCTGTAGGTTAGTCCGCTTAACTTTAAATTTCTCAATTAAATGAGAGAGCACAAAGCAGTGGGTAGGTAAAAGTTTATTGTTTTGCCATAGGCCATAGCAAATTTCCAACCAATACATATTAACAGTACATAAAAATATTCCAAATTGCCTGTCAGAGATTACCAACAAAAACATTAATAAAATAAAATACCATCGCCTCCAAGGGAATTTGGAGGCAGACTTATCTCTTTTATAAACAGTCAATCATATTAGATTCATAGACCTAGCCCCCAAATTAACAGCAAAATTATAATATAAAATTTGGAATTTACTATCATGACAGAAACTCAGCCATTAATCATACAGAGAGGGCAGAGGAGAGAGTAATATTGGATACGATTATGTTCCATTGATCATTAGTGTGCAATATGTATCTTATATTATATATTTGGCCCAAGGCAAAACGGCAACACAACAACACATCGGGGTGGCCTTCACCAGATAATGGGCTGCATAGTGAGCCTCTAAGGTAGTTACACCCGAATGGAGGTACAACCAGTTAAGCAATCGCTATTCTACCACCAAAATTCTCTTATCCCTAGCTAGCTCGGCAAACCAAGCAAATTTGTCCATGGCATTCATTACATTCTTATTGGAATTTGACAGCAGATAGGAAATTTTCCACTTATTATTCCAATATCCTTTCTCCTTCAGTAGTGGTACCACATATGTGCATCTCAAAGTCTCATTATAGGGACAGAGAAGCAGCTAGTATTCCAAGTCTTCCACCCTATTTAAGGAGCAGCTACAAAGCCTTAACCTATAGGGTGTCCTAATGTATCTGTCAGACAAGACCACAGATGGAAATTGATGTAACCTCAAATGTGCAAGGGCCGCTCGAACCATTGCATCTTCAGCCTGTGATAGGTAATCCTCATACTTGAAAATAGTTTTAAACTCAGCAAAGGCAGGGGCCAATACGGTAGATTAAACACTAAGCAGCTTCACTTGGATAAATACATCCTTAAGTCTTGTTGCCAACTGGGCTCTCAGTTTCCCTGATAGATTGTTACCTGGGACCTGTATAGACATCCCATGAGCTTTCACTATGCTTTCTGTTCTATAGCTCCAGGTAAGTTTTGATTTTAGATTTTTTTGCTCAAGAAATCACATCCCTGGGTAACCTGTAGTCTTCCATCTGCATCAGATGGCTCCAATATCTGAAAATTGCTTGCTTCACCCAGTATTCAAGAGGAAACATACCCAGTTCCGCTCTTAGCATTGCAGATGGAGTCGATAAAGCCACCCCCAGCACCCTTTTCCAGAGCCTTGATTGCAAAACCTCCAGCTCTTGCAAGTGTGCATGGCCCCATATCTCTGCTCCATATGTTGTCTGTGGTATGAGTTTCTGGGTTAGCAATTTCACAGCTGGTTTAACTAGCCTTGCTCCTGCTGTCTTCCAGAACCTTAGTATGCCGTTAGTAGTGCGCCTTGCCTTCAGTTTTGCCTTCAGGGTTGTCCATCCACTTCTATAATGGAAGTGGATGCTTAGATATTTATATGACTTGGTCTGCTCGATTGAGTGGGTCCCTATCTGCCAATGTGAGGCTGAGAAGTGATTAGAAAAAAAACCCCACCACTTTAGTCTTTGCATAATTTATTTCTAGGTGGTTATGAATACAATAATTACTCAATGTTGTCAAAATTCTCCTCATGCCAACCTTAGTAAGGGAAAACAAGACCATGTCGTCTGCATACATTAAGGCAGTTAATTGTTTTTGTCCTATGTTGGGCGGATGGAATAGCAGGGATGGGCGAATGCGGTTCGGAAGTTCGGAGTTTGGCCCAAACTTGCCTGTTCGGATGACCAAACGCGAACCTGAACCTGAACACGAACATACCGAACAGAACTGAACATTGAACTGCAAAATGGCTGAACAGTTCGGTCAGTTCAGATTGCGTTCGGGTGAGTTCGGGTGGCAAAAAAAGGTTCACTGTAAGGTGACATGGAGGGGTAGTACTAGTCACTAGAGTTGGGACCCCGGGGCAATTACCGGATACCGGATTTACCGGTTTCCGGTTTCCAAAAAAACGGATTCTTGGATTAAATCTGGTATACCGGTACCGGATTTATTCCATTGATTTCAATGGGGCACTGTGTCCCCATTGAAATCTAGTTCAGTGCTTGCTTTGCTTACCTTGCGGAGCTCCGGCGGTGGCGGCGGGCGGTCCGGCGGCCTCAGCGCCGGCTGTGGCTTCTGGCGTCAGAGACAGA
>QEPC01005651.1:75786-100252 GCA_003113815.1 Sphenodon punctatus | reverse complement strand
AACACCTTCTGAGCTAGTCACTGTTCCTGAACAGCAGGCGTTGAGTAGGATTATTAGATTGCTTTAAGTTTCATTTCAGTTTTGTACTGAAATGAAACTGAAACCTTAAACTGAAACCTTGTGTTTGTGATTCCCCCTCATCCCATATATAGAGAGATAGAGAGATATAGATATAGAGAGCTAGATAGATAGGTTAGGGATAGTAGTTGTAGGAGCTAGCTTAGTGATAGAGATAGCGTTAGTGAATTAGTTTTAGTGTTTGTAGGAGTAGCCCTGTGTACTTATTAGATAATTCATTTAGTTCATGCATTTAGAATAGTTAATAGTAGTTAGATTTAGTGTAGATAGATATATATCATATTAGATAAAAAAAATAAAAAAATAAACCCATTTAAAAACAAAAAAACCAAATAAAAAACAAAAGAAAACCATATAAAACCCAATAAAAAACAAAAAAACCACCCATAACATTTCCCGAACGGCCAAACCAAATGGCCAAACAGCCGAACCGAACGGCCGAACCCGAACCCAGTGAACTAACCGAACTGCCGAACCGAACGGACGAACCGAATGCAGCTGAACTGAACGGCTGAACCGAATGCAGCCGAACCGAACGGCTGAACCCGAACCCGGTGAACTAACCGAATGGACAAAGAGAATGGACGAACCGAACGCAGCTGGACCGAATGGCCGAACCCGAACCGCGATCTGTTCGCCCATCCCTATGGAATAGTTTCCCAGTCAAAGCCTCAATAATATCATTAATATATAAATTAAACAGGGATGGCGCCAACACACATCCCTGCTTTACACCACTGGTAGATGGGAAACTCTCCAAGAACTGCCCCTCGTTGTCCAAGTGGACTCTGATATCAGTTTCTGTATAAAGTTGGCGAAGTAATCTCAACTGTCTATCCTCAATATTTAATCTCCCAAGCTTGTCCCATAGAATGCTCCTGTCAATCAAATCGAATTCTGCTTTTAAGTCAACAAAGACTGCATATAGTTTGGATCTCTTTACTAACACATATTTGGTAATCAGGTGGTACAGAATAAAGCACTGATCCATAGTGGATCGCCCAGGCCGAAACCCCACCTGCTCTTCTGCGATAAGATAGTTGGTCTCTACGCAATCTATTTAGCAAAACCCTAGTGTACACTTTGACCAGAATATCAATAAGGCTGATCGGCCTATAATTGCCTGGAAAGGTTCGATCCCCTTGCTTGTATATTGGCACTATAATGCTGGAATTCCAACCCTCTGGAATGCTCCCTGTATAATTAATATGGTTAAATAAATTACAAAGCACTGGAATCCACCAATCCATGTTTTGATGGAATGGCTCACCAGGGAGAGCATCCTCACCAGGAGCTTTATTATTAGAAATGGTCTCCAGCAAACTTCTAACCTCCTATTCAGAGACCGGGGGCCAGCTAGTTTCATTTCTCTGGTCACTCCACAGGAGACTAAGGGAATCCTGATGTCTGTTAAAGATAGCTTGAAAATGTTGCTGCCAAACTGTACTGGCAATAGGGGAAGGGTAATTGGCACTGCTCTTGTCTGTTCCACTTCTAACCAGTCTCCAAAAGGTTGTGGAGTCCTTATTTGCCTTAGCCTCCTTGAGCCGTTCCCAAAGCTGATGCTGATAATTAGATTTTTTTCTGTTTAATCAACTTTTTATATCTGTCTTTAGCAGTGATCAGTTTGGAGAGTGTCGGCGGTGAAGGATCATTTTTAGCCACTCTCACCTTCCTCTTTAAATCCACTCTGAATTCTCTGCATTCCCTGTCAAACCAGGGAGCTGAGGGAGCCTTTAAACCCCTCTTTCTGGGAGGTAAAAAGCTGATTTTTAAGATATTTAACCATATTAGAGAAGGCTAGAGTTAAATTGTCATCAAATGGATCCAGGGACAAAAATTCCTCCCTAAGTTAGGGGTGGGACACCGGGGAGAATACCGGATACCGGATGTACCGGTATCAGATCTCCCTGGTACCGGATTTACCAGTATCGGCACACCAGATTCTTAACATTGGCCACGGTACCGGATTTTTTACATTGCGGCTATTGACTTCAATGGCCGCAATGTAAAAAATCTGGTACCATGGACAATGTTAAAAATCCGGTATGCCAGTACAGGTAAATATCGGATTTATCAGATTAAGTCAATACACCCAAATACCGGCAATATCAGATCTCGAGAGAACCTGAATTCTGACGCCTACTAAGCATTATTAACTCACTGGAGGCAAGTAATGCCCCAGCTTTCTCTGCCAGGTTATCATTCCAACAGGGAATCTCAAATCCATAAGGTGCCAACTGAGGCACACTCCCTTCTGCTGTCATTAGAAGGGGTGCTTCACGGCTTTGGTCTATACTCAACTCTAAATGTTGATGATCACTACAGCCGTGAGGTAAGACCAGACAGTCCAGATGACAATCCAAAAGGTATGTTGGCACACAGATATAATCTATCACACTAGAACCCCTAGTAGATATATACGTCCAGTCTCCTGCAGAGTCTGACAGACTGATACTGATCGGCCATTGAGCACTATATAGTTCGCCTGTAACAAAAAATACAAAAACTGCAATCTGGCAGAATTCAAGACAGCATCCTTGGAGTGTCTTGGAGGGAGGAGGAAGTCATCCCCTTCTTCCAAATCCATTACTTGCATAATGCCTGTATCTGAATTGCCAATCCTGGTGTTAAGATCTCCCATAATAATGGGTGTAGCACTGGGATACTTCTCCTCTAAATTAGCGAGGAATTCCTCAAGCTCCAGAGGGAGATATACATTAATGATAAAAAGGGCCACTGCCCCCCAGAATATCACAATAGCCATGGTATTCTTAGAGGCATTTACTACTAAATGGATATAGGATTCAAGGTTTTGAGTAACGTAAACAGCCAGACCTCCTGCTGCTCTGCCAAATTTGGTAATTTTGGTAGCTGGGCTTGTCCAAACCATATACCCTGCAAGTTGGAGATCTACCATACTGTCTGTCCAAGTGTCTTGTAAGCAGACAATTTTATAATTAACAAATAGGTTGACAAGATCACTTTTAGTCTCCAATTTCCATCCTGCTATGTTCCAAGAGAGTACCTTGAAAGATCTCTCTCTGGGAGCTCGGTGGAAGGCACTAACTGGTGGTCATAAATCGATTTTCAGGTTTATCCTATTGTCACTTTCTGGATTGCTGGTCTCAATTATGTCCATACTAGCTATCCGTCAACAGACCGCCCCTGATTTTATACATTTGTCGTGCCCTTTAGGCTTGGCACGCTTATTCTTCTGGTCAGGTTTAATGTTTATTGCATGGTCTGGTGGACCTCCCTCATTTGCCTTATTTAATTTGATCACAGCTTTATGGGTTCAATTTGTTATCCCATTTGTTATCCCATTTGTTATCCTCCACATTTGCTCTAAGTCCCTGTGCAAAAAAAATCCAAACTATTTTCCCCTAGTTTCGCCTGTAAGGAGTTTAATTTCTAAATAATCACACCCTGATCAATGACTGAAACTTTTTCATAAGCTTGTTCACACCCCCACCTGCATTCACAAACAGATCCATCAGATCAAATCCATTTGATAACCTTGCTTTAACAGGTGAGAGAAAACCAGGACTCAATGAATTGGGGAAGTGGTATGCTGATGCACTCAGGCCAGGTCCAGGGTCTATGTGCCCATCCTGTACGTCAATCCCTATATCTGGCTGGGGGCCCACACTGCCTTTAACAGGAATGGATACAAAAACTCTATCAATGGAGATCCCTTTCATTAGCAGGGACTTCGGAGCCTGGAAAAGCCTTCTAACAGTTTCCCTCTGGGAGAACGTGATTTGGATCCTTCTTGCAAACCATCCCTGTGGGAGGCCCCAAATCTCCTGAATTTCTGAGTCTATTTTTATCTCTAATACCTGAAATAAGTTCCTTTACAACAAAAACTTCATTTCCCAAAAGGGAAAGAACCCATTGGGAATTGGGCGAGTCGAATTACTTTGGATTGTTCATCAACCTCGACGATTTTAAAGTCCTTTCATCTTGGTCCATAGTTCTCCAGACTCATCCTTCTAAAAGTTCTTTTATAATTTGGCTTAACCTCTTTGTCCTTTCCTCCCCTCCCCGCCTCATTCATAACCCCATTTTTTGCATTGATAAGAATATCCACTTTACCCACAAGTTCTTTGAGGTAACTCATAACAGAAGATAAAACTTTGTCCATATCAGTGATATTAGAAAATAGTAAGGGGATAGTTTGACTCACTAGAAGACACTGTGATCGAAGCAAGTGTGTCAGATCATCCCAGTGAAGCTGTTTTGCTTTATCTTGCCACTGATCCTGGGCGGAGGCATGGCCTTTATCAAATCAATCAATCAGGACTGAAACAGATTTGATGAGGCCATAACCTTACTTAACTCCTGAGGGATAGGCCCTGCCCCTTCAGCAAAACCAGCCTCATCTGCCAGACAGGAAAAGGGTTAGGTGAAAAGGAAACAAGGGAGCTATTACTACCAGGAGCTGGTCTGAACGTCGTTATCTTAAACTGCTTGCCTTTAGGGAATATCTGTTCCGAGGGAGATTGCACCACTGCTCTCTTCCTTTTATTCTTCCCCATCACTATAACACCAAAGGAGCTCTGGAGTGAAAAAGGGGTCACTGGCCGGCCTCAATGGCCCTCAAGGGGCTCACAAGGGGCACGCCCTTGTGCACACAGCTCTTTGGCACGCGGCCGCCGGTGTGGCTAGCGGTCAAGCCGCTGGTGTTGTAGGCTCACCTGCATCGCCTGGGTGGGGCTGTGCTGGTCACTCCTCCTACCAGGCTCCATGACTCAATCTTCCACTCTCGCACACAGGAGGATGGAACTTCGTTGTGAGAACAGGATCAAATTCAGTCTGAATTCTTAGGTTTCTATAAAACCTTATACTCTTCTACGAATCCAGATCCTTCATGTGTTGCAAGTCCTCTCCAGTGCGGCCTACTCCTCTTTAGCAGCCATGGTCTGGAGTAGTTTTTTAGGCCTCCTCTTGGGCCCATTGTAGGCTTCCTTATCTGGGCAGACTGGAGCTAAAGGCAATATCCTTCCTCTGTCTCTGTCTTCAGCTAATTCCACAAAGCAGTGGTCTGTTGTGCTCTTGGAGCTCTGAAACCCTGCCTGCTCATCTGCCAGAATATTGTTCTCAGTCACCCATTTGGTCAACCTCCCTAAAAGTAATTTGGCATAAATCTTAGAAATGATACACAATAGACTCATAGGCCTATATTTTTTAGGACTGGCATGGTCATCTTTCTTATAAATTGGTACTACAATCCCCACTTTCCAAAGGCGGGGAGCTGTACCTGTTTTAATAATCAAAGAAAAAAGATTAGTCAGCTCCCATCAGTCTGGAAAACATTTTAAAACTTCCACAGGGATGAAATCAGGACCTGGGGCTTTCCCAACCTTCAGAGTGTCTATGGCATCCTGTACCTCCTCTATGATCACAGGTACCCAGGGGTGCAGATTTGAGGAATCATCCATTGACAACCATCTATCAGAAGGAACTTAGTTGTTGAAATGATTTGTGAAATATTCCATCCAGGATGATTTGCTTATATTAGGTTCTACATACATGGGTTCATTATTCCAAGAGATATTCACAATTTTCCAAAACCCACGAGAGTCTTTATTTTTTAACATAACTAGAAGGGCATTCCATTGCTCTTTGTAGTAAGCAGTTTTCTTCTCAGCCAATAACATGTTATACTGCTTCATTAACTTATAATAAAGGGTCCCATTAATATGACTCACGTTTATTTTAAATAAGCAACCCTTTTCCCTCAAATTTCTTTTTGCCTGAACACATTCATCATCCCACCAGTCTGATGTTCATGGTGTCATCTGTCCCTGCTGACAGCAAAATGCTCGGCTCAGGCTCCAACATATCCAATGCTTCTAGGGCCATTTGGATGCTATCTGCCCCAGCTAGCTTAGATCTCCAATCAAGGGCCGCCTCCAAAAAAAGGAGGGCATTAACTTGGTCACTGACCACAGAAGACCATTTAATTCTACGCCTACCTTTGGTCTCCACTTCACCACAAGGGTTTGGAGATGGCATTTCCTTCCTTAAACTAGAGAGATGTAACCCACCCCAGAAAGGAAAATGGTCACTCTCTATACAAAAACCCACCCTAAAACAATCCACATGTCTGTACAAGGCTGGAGAGATGAGACCATAATCTATCACACTACCCCCATGGTGATTTACAAAAGTATAATCATCCTAACTCCTGGGTATCTCTTGAGGTATTACCATTTAAGATCACCAGAGGTACGTTAACACCAACTTATACAGCTCCTGACTTGCCATATTGATCCTATGGTCCAATGAGTTTCTAGCTAAATTCCAGCTGTTCTCCCCCTCTTCAAGATTGACCAAGGCCAAGGATTTCCTAATTGCCATACAATCAGAGCCTATCCTAGCATTAAAGTCACCCAGAATCAGAATATTATCAGCAGGAAATTTTTCCTAATGCAGGGTCATCACTTCCAATAAATCATCCCAACAAACTAAACAAGTAAAAATATCCTTCTTGGGAGGCAAATAAACATTGATAATCTGAAAGGAGACCTCGGAGAGAGGAGGACAGCATCTGTAAGAACATTCTCCATAGATAGATGAATAGCCTCATATATAATCTCTATCTCTAATGAAATAAAGGTAGCTAACCCTCCACTTGGATGGCCTCTTCCTCAGGATCGGAATGCAGGAATACTTCAGCACCTATACCCATCCAGATCAAGAATGTCTGAGGAAACTTTCCAATAGGGATGGGCGAACGCGGTTCGGTAGTTCAAAGTTCGGCCCAAACTAGGCCTGTTCGGACGACTGAACTCAAACATGAACCCGAACACGAACATAAAAAAAAACGAGCACCGACCGGCGAAATGGCCAAACAGTTTGGTCAGTTCGGATCGCGTTCGGGTGAGTTCGGGTGGCAAAAACACGTCACTGGAAGGTCAAACATGACAGGGAGGTGTCAGTCACTGAGGAGCAGACTTCCAGGCACCAGGGGTGGAGAGGCTTGCAAGAAACAAAACTAATTATCTGCCTTCCCCCTTCCCAACACCTTCTGAGCTAGTCACTGTTCCTGAACAGCAGGCGTTGAGTAGGATTTTTAGATTGCTTTAAGTTTCATTTCAGTTTTGTACTGAAATGAAACTTAAAACAAAAACTGAAACCTTGTGTTATGCACTGTACAGACTCATTGAGTATGTATGTATTTCACTACAGACTCCTCTTCTGTTTGTGATTCCCCCCATCTCATATATATGGGATAGATAGATAGATAGATAGATAGATAGTAGAGAGTTGTAGGAGTTAGCTTAGTGATAGAGATAGCGTTAGTGATTTAGTTTTAGTGTTTGTAGGAGTAGGTCTGTCATCTGTGTACTTATTTAATAATCCATTTAGTTCATAGCATTTAGAATAGTTAATAGCAGTTAGATTTAGTGTAGATAGATAGATATAATATTAGATTTTAAAAAACCATATAAAAACAAAAAAACCAAATAAAAAACAAAAGAAAACCATATCAAACCCAATAAAAAACCAAAAAAACATATAAAAAAACCACACCCATAACAACATTTCCCTAACGGCCAAATGGAACAGCTGAACAGCCTAACCGAATGGCCTGTTCAGACGACCGAACCAAACAGCCGAACCCGAACTCAGCGAACTAGTCGAACTGCTGAACCGAACGAACGAACCGAACGCAGCCGAACCGAACGGACGAACTGAATGGACGAAACGAACGCAGCCGAACCGAACAGCCGAACCTGAACCGCGATCTGTTCTCCCATCCCTACTTCCCAAGTTTCTTGGATACAGATAATATCAAATGATTGCAAAAAATCTTTGTCTACTAAATTCCTCCGCCAACCAGCAATGTTGATATTCAATATAACTTGCATGTCTTTGTTGCTGTCTGTGGTGGCAGTATTACATTTGTCTCAAAATGAAGTCACACAGGTGAAAGGTTTAGGAACTGCTGCATTAAGCTATCAGTTTCTTAAGTCTTATTTAATTTATTTATTTAATCATATTACTATGCTGCCCTTCCCACAGAGGTTCAGGGTGGCTTACAAGGAAGAAAAAGCCATTAAAATAAATAAAAATCCCCTTAATGCCCCACCCAGCCCACTCTTACACCCCAACCAATCCCATCCCACCCCATCCCTGGCTACTAAATGCCTGGCCAAATAGAAAGGTCTTATGTTTTTCTAGAAGATGAGCAGGCTCGGGCTTAGGTGAACCTTCAAAGGGAGAGAGTTCCATAATCATAGGGCAGCTACCAAGAACTCCTCCTTGTGAGCCCTAGTCATAAAAAGATCACAGGGAGATGGCATCTGCAAGGGGGTGCCCCGGGCTGATCTCAAGGGCTGCAAAGGGACATGAGGAAGGAGGCGGTTTTACATATATCTGTGGCCCAAGCTGTTTAGGGCTTTATAGGTTAGAACCAGCACCTTGAATTGTGCCTGTAAGACTATCAGCAGCCTGAATAGACTCTGGAGCACTCTGGTGTAATGTTCTCGGGGCAACCCACTGCCAAAAGAAAATGAGCCACTGCATTCTGCACCAACTGCAGCTTCCCAACAGTCTTCAAGGGCAGCCCCATATATAACACATTGTAGTAATCTAGCATCAAGGGTACAGCCTGATCCTTTTGAACACATGGAGACCCTGGTTTAAGTAATCAAGCTAATTCCCCCCTGTAGTAGAGGAACGGTGATTATTGGGGTACATTGCCTCTAGATGTCACGAGTGGGAGGGGATCTCCTGTTAACATATTAGTGGAGAATGCAGGCGGGCAAGTGATAATCCACGCAGGATTGTTCACAGAGGCATACGTAGCTACAGCCAGCCAAAACTCCCCAAAATCCTATTCTTTTCTATCTATCTCCTTTCTCTTCTTCTGGGGATTTAAAATTCGGGGTCTAGGGTTGTTGGGAAGGAATTGTGTGGGGTTGTGGGTTGTTGAAACATGATATCCCAGAGACTTGTGGTCCCATTCGTGGGGAAGCAGGTGGTCTTGAATTGAAATTGTTGAAAGTGATATCCCAGAGACTTGTGGTCCCACCTGCTGGAAGGCGGGTGGTCTTGAACTTAGAGACTTGTAGTCCCACCCATGTGTAAGCAGGTGGTCTTGTATTGTAAGAATTTGTTGTCTCACACCTGTGGGTAAGTGGGTCGTCTGGAATAGGAAGTTTAGGGATTTGTGTAATTTAGAAAAATGTTTGGGCAATTGTGGTCTAAGGAGGAGCTGCACCGCTGCCTCTGGCGGGGGACTGCTTCGGCTGTTAGGAAACTGTATCACTGGAACATAGAAGTGATACAGGGCCCTACTGGGAGATACACCCAGGTAGGGTCAGGAGTGACAGTCAGCAACTGGGAAGTGGGAGGCACGCTCCAAAAAGAGCATGGGAAGGTTAAATTGGAGAGATGGGCAGCAAAAAAGGGAGCATGCCCATGGGAACTGGGATGTTTTAAGGGGAAGAACCCAGTGGCTGCAGTAGGAGAAGCTTATGCTGACCACTGTCAGAAGTTCAAGCCCCGGGGGAACCAGAAAGATGCTTGTGCAGCTTGGGACTTGTGGCATGTTTGTGGGGACTTGCAGGATCTGCTGAAGGAAACTAAGCAGAGATGTGAGGCATAGGGAAAAAGAGCTGAAAAAGAAAGGGAGAGAGTGGGGAAATTGACAATTAGATGTGCTGAATTGGAGAGAGACAAAACTGAACTGGTCACTGAAAAATGGAATCTGACCACGTTCTATAGAAAGACTCAGAAGGAGGGTGCCGGGGCCATTAGTAGGGCAGAGTGGGCAGAGAAGGAGTTAGAGGGATTGAAGGAGCAACTAGGGCAAGCCCAATCAGTGGCTCGCTTCCTTGCAGAGTGAACCCAAACCCAGAAGGTCGCAGTGAGCCATGCAGCTTGTGAGGAAGCGATCCAAAGGCTGTGGGGAGAACTCAACTTGCACAAAGGTTTAATAGCCACGATTCAGTGGACCCCCACTCAGGCGAAAGCTATCGCCGAGCAGGTGGGCCCACTGAACCAGGAAACCACCATTGCCTGGATGGCAAGAGTGTGGCAGGTGTATCTCAACACAAGTGGGGTAGATCTGATGCAATTGGCCTGAGCTGCTACTTTTCCTGCTGAGGTGCCTGTCTTGGATGTGGGGCTGAGCGTGACCGACATCCATGATGCCACTTGTGATGAATGGATGAAGGCGGTACTGCAGGTCATGCTTCTGGGACAGAGCCCACAGAGGCTGTTTCTCTTGGAGGCTCAGGCTCCAGGAGAACATCCTGAAGCCTATATCTCCCGCAAGAAACTTCTGGGGGTTTTAGCGGACATGGTGGTTCCCATTCAGAGGAACGGGAGGCGAGTCATGCAGTATGACAGCCAAGAGTTTAAAGAGGCTGTGTACGCAGGACTTGCCGTCCTGGTCCGCATAGCAATGGGGAGAATAGACTTATCCCAGATGACATAGGAAGAGGTATTCCTGAGCATTAGACAAGTGGCGGATTTGATGAGGTTAGGGGGAGGAACTAAGCGGATCGCTCGTAAACAGCAGCTTGAGCCGGTCCAGGCAGTCACCCTCATGAACAGTGGTCCCCACTCCTCAGCCCCCACCTTACCCACCGGGAAGCCGCCAACCAGTACTTACTCCCAGAGGGGAGCCCCGCCAAGCTATAGCAACCCTTCCCCCCCCAAAGCCAACAATCGGGAGCTTACTCTCCATTCCTATGTGTGTGTGTGGGGGGGGAGTTAAAATCATTGGGGGTAGACATGAAGTAGTACCATTTGCAGTCCCTACAAGTGTTACTAGATGCAGCTGCAGAATTGAGAAGACAGTGAGGGCAGGGGTCTAGCAGGGGTGCTTCCCAGCCAATAGCCACAATGGGTTTGGAGAATCCCGAGTATAACAATAGGACCCCAGAACAGGAGCAGGTACTGCGAGAGGTCCACAGTGTCTGCTAGGGCTGCGCAATACCCAAGGGTCCCCCTCAGGTAGTTGCAAAACTACACCCAGATAGGTAGGGGAGACCCAAGGTGAGGGCTAGCATTGGGAATCTGGGAACTTCATCCCAGCTTTTAGTAGATACAGGGGCCTCCGTCAATATCTTGGACCCAGACTGGGTCCATGCAGGAGAGCCCTCTGGTAAAACTGTGGCACTTAGCGGTTATGGTGGGGAAACTCAGGAAACCCCGGTATGGAAAAAGGTCCCCTTTGAATTGGACATACTGAAGGGGACCATTGAAAGTTGTGTGCACAAGGGAAAAGAAAAAGGGATCATTGGGGCTCCATTTTTAAATGAGTCCCAGCTAACAGTAGACCTGGCTAATGGGGTACTGTGGCAAGTCCCAGGGGGCCATACTGAGGTTTTCACCATACACCGCTGCGCAGCCCTTAAGGCACCGCTCCCCATTCTCCCCTTGACTGAGGATCCATGGACCCAGGAATTTCCCCGGGTATGGATTAAGGACAAGGCGGAGTGCGAGAAGGTAGAGGAGGAGGTGCTCATTGAAGGGGAAGATCCTCCCCTGCAAAGGCAATACAAGTATACAACAGAGGCTGAAGAGGGAATTCAAGCCACAATAGATATCCTGTTAGGGCAGTGAGTCATTGTAAAGATGCAGTCTGTCTGTAACTCCGCCATCTGGCCAGTTATTAAAGCAGATTGGGCGACTTACCGAATGACTGTATACTATCGGACTTTAAATGCAGTAACTCCTCCTTTTGCTCCGGTGGTAGCTAAGTACAATGAGATAGTAGCAGCGATATCTACGGGGTCTCGCTGGTACTCTGTCATTGAGTTGGCGAATGCTTTCTTTGCGATCCCTCTCCATCCAACCTGTTGGTACAAGTTTGCATTTTCATACCAGAACCAGCAATACAGTTTTACCAGAACTCCCCAAGGTTTCAATTAATCCCCCAGCATCTGTCACTCTGTGGTGTCAGGAATGTGGGATAAACTGAAGCCGGACTCGAGGGGGTGCATCTTGTCTTATGTAGACGCCGTTTTAGTGCACTCTCCAGACAGAGACAGGACTGCAGAAGTAACTAAGGAGGTACTCTCAATCATTCAGGAGACCGGGTTTAAGGTAAACAGAACCAAGGCACAATTGGTGCAGAAGGAGGTGAAGTATTTGGCGATCATTTTGGGAGAAGAGGGAAGTTCCCCAGATACCCAGAGGGTGGAAGTGATTTCCAAATTACATGCACCCACAGATTTGCATTCCCTCAGAGCCATACTGGCCACTCTGAACTTTTCCAGGGACTTTATATAATTCTTCGCTGACAAGGCAAGACCTCTGTATAAGCTCCTGAAAAGGGGACAAGCATGGGATTGGGGTCCTGATCAACAAGAAGCATTGGCAACTCTAAAAATGGATTTGGCACAAGCCCCAGCATTGACTCACCCTGACCCCAAACTTCCCTTCTTTATACAATTGGCAGCAACAGAGACTTGCATAGGGGCCACTCTCACTCAACAGCAAATGGGGCGGCAGCGTGTAGTAGCTTACGCCTCCAGGCTGCTTGATGAGGTGGAACAGAGGTTTCTCCCCTGCAAAAAGGCTTGTTTAACCTTGGTCTGGGCTCTGAAGCATTGGCTGTACATAATTGGGGGGGTCTAAGGTAATAGTTCAAACCCCCCACTCACCCCTGAAATACATAATCTCAGGCAAAATTCAGGATAGGCAGGTTAGCAGCCCCAGAATAGCACAGTGGACCCTGGCATTGGCAGGAAGGGGAGTGGAGTTCAGTAAGGAACAGAAAGAAACCCCTGCTCCCTATGGGTTACTGATAGAAGGGCTAAACCATACTTGCCCACTCCTCAGGCCCCAGCACATAGAATGGTCTGTACAGTGGGGTAACAGCCAACAGGAAGCTGTGGAACAGGGGCTACTAGTATGGTATACAGGTGGGTCATCGTTTTATGACCAGGGATGGCCAAAGACAGGCTCGGCAGCAATCCGGGTGCCGGATGGGCAAGTATTGAAGGGATTTGCGCGCCCTCACTCTTCCCAAGCAGCTGAAGTCCAGGCTCTATTGGCTGTCCTTGAATTCAACCCCCTAGACATCTCCCTCGCAATCTATACAGATTCAGACTGGATGGTGTGAGCCACCACAGCTTAGCTCCTATTTTGGCTGGGAAGAAACATGACTGCTTCTGATGGGAGACCCGTAGCCCATGAAGACAAATGGAATAAAATTGCAGAACGAATTAAAAGCAGGACAGGCTTGACTTGGGTCGCACATACCACCAGACATTCTAGAAAGCCTACAGAGGCAGCTTTCTGGAATAGCAAAGTGGACATGTTAGCAAAGGAAACCGCCACCCAGGATGATTCCCCTGGCCCTGCAGAGGACTCACTCTCCCCTGAGATAACCATAGCTCTAGTTACCACTCGAGTCAGAACGTTAGGATCAGGAATAACCACCCTAACCCTGAGCACTCTACAGGAAGGGGACAAGGAAATAGAGGATTTGGCAGGATGGGGAAAAGGCAGCACTGGGAAATACACCATCACCAAAGACAACGAGGTATGGTAGGCAATTGATTCCAGGGGTAATAAATATTGGATCGTCCCGAAGAATGTACGGGGGGAGCTAATACAGTTTGTCAACAAGCAAGGGCACAGAGGCAAGCAGGATACTCTAGACAGGGTAAAAGACACAGGGTGGTGGCCCCAGATAAAAACAGATGTGGACTTATGGTGCGATCATTATCTGTCATGTGCCATGGTCAACGCAGATCGCCAGACCCTTAAGGCTCCCATCCAGCATCAGCATATTGAGGGTCCTTCAGCCAGGATTCAAATAGACTACATAGGCCCCCTCCCCACCACCACTAAAGGCAATAAATACTGTCTTGTTATTATAGACGCATTCAGTAAATGGCCAGAATCATTGCCTTGCAAAACCAATACAGCTAGCACCACAGCCAAGATGCTTTTTAACATTGTCCTGTCCAGATGGGGTATCCCCCGCTACATTGATTCAGACATGGGACCCCACTTTGTGGGGGAGGTGATGCAGGAGCTGTGCAAAACTCTGGGGATCAAAAAAAGGTTCCATATCACTGGGCATCCTACTTCCTGTGGGTTGGTAGAGAGAACAAACCGCACTTTAAAGGTAGCTTTGAAAAAGCAGGTTAAACGGATAGGGAGAGACTGGGATGAAAGACTCCCCTTGATCCTGATGGCCTTAAGAGGCTCTAAAGCAGTGAATGGCTACACCCCCTTCCAGGTGATGACAGGGCGGCGTATGTAGATGCCTGAGTCCTGGTGACCTGGAACAGAACTACCCAGCACCTGGGAAAACAAAACTGTCTCTGAGGAATGGATACAAATGTTGGTGGGTGAACTAGCAAAAATCCATAGACAGACTGCCATACACCTAGGAGTAACCCAACAAGATATGGATAAAAGGCTGGGATGGATCAGAAGGCCCATTGTCTGTGAGGTGGGGCAGGCAGTAATATATCGAAAGTTTTCAGCCTCCAAGCACTCCTTAACACACAGATGGGAAGGTCCAGTCAGAATCGTGAACAGAATTAGTCCAGTGGTTTACCAGGTGGAGATCCCAGAAGGCAAAAGGGGCAAGCCATGGAGAAAGTATTTCCACAGCTCCCAGCTCAAGGAGTGGGCTGGCAAGCCCATAGATAAGAAGCCCCCTGATCCAGATGGCTCCTCCACCCCTGCTCAGTATCCCGGGTCTGCATGGCAGCAAGGGCCTATCCAGATGCAAGCAGCGGCGGTGAGGACTCAGTAAAACCTGTTCCAGGAGCAAAGCTGGGAAGGAGGTCTGTAAACCCCACGAGGAAACGAAAGGGAGCCAATCCAGAATTTGATGCCAGGAATAGGGCTGATGCTTTTACCATGCCGCGATTCCGTTCCGCCATTTCGGAATTGCCCGCGCCACACCATGACTTTTCTGCGGATATTCCGCTAATTCCGCCGGAATTCTGAAAATCGCGGAATTGCGGAAAAATCAAGGAAAAATGTCGGAAATTGCGGAAAACCGCTATTCCGCTATTTTGTGGCGCTGGCGGAATTGCGGAAATAGCAAAAATGTCATGTTTCCACGATTCCACTAAGTTTCGGAATTAAATAAGCGGAACCGCGGAATGAAACCGCGGAATGAAAGCCTCTGCCATGCCGTTCCACTAATTGCGGAAACACTGTTTCCACCGGAAATAGCTACCGCTGCAATATTCCGCTACAGCCCTAGCCAGGAACGGAGCCTGTGGACCCAGATGTTTAACAGAACCAGTCCTGAGCTCCCACTTTTGACGTGCAGCTTCCCAGCCAGGACAGCCAGCGGCACGCAGCACGAGCGGCCCCCTTGCAGCTCCAAAAGAACTTTCCACACCAAAAATTGAAGCAAGCCTTCCAGCATGGCCAGATTTTGGGAACTAGAGCCTTTTTGAAGGCTCCCCGCCACCCAGAACTTTTCGCATAGCAATAAACATTGGCCCAAGAGCAAAAGAACGTTGCTTTTTGCTCCAGCGCTCCCAGCCACAGCAGTTGTTCCAGCTTCCAGCCAAAGAAACTTTTCTCTCTTTATGTTGCCTCAGCTCCTTCCAGCAGCTGAAGCTTATGGACTATTATGCCTAATAGGATACACAATTCCTGAATGGAATTGTTCCATTGAATGGAGCTCCTTGTTACAGGTACAGATTGGTAATTCGGTTTTTATGGTCACAGGGTTTTGGAGGGTGGTGAATTAAAATTCGGAACAAGGGACCTAAAATAAAGAAGAGATCCCCTGTAGGATCCCCTGTAGGATCTCTCAAGGAATGTAATTAAAACTAGTTCAGCGTGTGGCAGTAAGGAAGCCCAGGTGAATCTAGCCAGAATGTACATGTAACAGGCAGCTCTCAGGTGGACCTATATCTATATATGTATATTGATTCTATTGAAGAATTTACCTTTTAATTGTGTATATTGTAATGTTTGTAAGTGTACTGATTTATTGATTCCCCTCCCCCAAGTATCCTCCCCTCATATATATATTAAGTTTTCCCATAGATATTGTGTCCTCATGTGTTAATTATTGAATGTAGTGTGTAGTATTATTGATAATTGAGTTTATGATTTTAATGCATATTGATTTCTCCCCTAGATATTTGCCCCAAATATAGATTAGTTATTAAATTAATTGTGTAATCTCATTGATAATGATTTTATTGTATAGGTTTATATACCACGGTCTGAACTGTGTAAGTTTAAGTTTCTTTTTCCTCCTGTCTCTTTTTGTTTAGTCCCCTTAGTTGTATATGGGTTTCCACAGCAGCATTCAGTATGCTCCACCCCCACCTCCCGTTGGATCCTATACCTTCCCACAAGAATGGGGGAACTCTTGCTGAATTGAGGTTCTAGTCTACCGGTAACTTAAAAGCAGGTTCCATATTGGTCATAGTCTTCCAGAAATGGGCTGGTGTTTACATTTGGCGAACAAACGTATTGGACTGGGCAGCCATGGTTCAGATGTGGCACCTCCTTTAGTGTTCCCTATAATTATGTGTGGGCCATTTTAATGGATTAAAAAGCCCACAAGGGGGGAATTGTTGATAATGGACTCAGTCTTCCCTAAAATGGGTACAACCCCCCCCCCACTGTATAATCAAGGGCCAGTAAACTTGAACCAGGAGGGCTTAAAGGGACAGGCCTAACTGGTGACCAAGGGCCAGAAAACATGGAAAAGGGGAGCTTAAAAGGATAGCCCCCATAGCAAAGAGGGGCTTGTAAAAAAGGATCAGGCCCAGCCACCATGGAACCCAGCAGAAAGTAGGTCGCTCATGTGAAATACCAGCCTGAACCTGGGGGAAGAGAGGAAAAAGGAAAACGCCTAGAGTAAAGTATGGGGCCATTAAGAGGCATTCTTCCTGTTCAGCAGACCACCGATGACTGGAACTTGGAGCAGCAACACACACACCCCATAAATGAAGAAATCCAGGTGTTCCCTTGTGCCTTTTGTGTCCAAGGGAACCGATCGTTAGGCCCCTCATCTCATCCTTAACTACCCTCCAGTCACTATTGTTTACTCTTTCCCTCTGTGTCAAAGATATCTTATGCATCTTGCATGCCCCTTTTTGTGATCGAAATAAAAGTTTGGTTTCTCCCCTTGCTGGTCATTGTGTACCCCAGACGACCCATCATACCCTCCCCAAATCCTTTGTTCAGTAACCTATAACTGCCCTAGTTTTCCCCTCAACCTCTGAGAAATCTTTGGACCTAGATACGTGTGGCTAGTCTGTACGTGTCTAGGTTAAGGGTTCTCCCAGACCTCGGTCTGCCCCTCCTCCTTCTTCCATTCCCTGAATGCCGCTGGATCCATGGGTCGCCTGTCCCCTGTCAACGGGCTAGGAAAGGTAATCTCAGGTCCAGCTTCTCCAGCCAGGTGGGGAAACCTCTCTCTCTCTCACAGCCCCCTTTGCTGAACCTTTTCTGGATTCCCCCCCCACTTCACCTACCTTACTTTCGCTTTCCCAGCTGCCGCTCGTAATTTTCCCCTTTAGAAATCCTGCCAGCCAGACCGGGGCTGTACTTCTTTGTTTTTGTGTAACAATACATTTGTTGTTATTGGACACCTCTCTCTCTCACTCTCTCTTTCTATTTGGGGAAGGTACATAAACTGCCTGTAGTGTGTACTGTCCTCAGCCTGATACTTTTGAACACGTGGAGACCCCGGTTTAAGTAATTAAGCTAATTCCCCCCTATAGTAGAGGAACGGTGATTATTGGGGTACATTGCCTTGAGAGGTCATGAGTGGGAGGGGGTCTCCTGTTAACAAAGGCATGGATCACAGTGACCAATTCTGAATCTGATAAAAATGGCCACAGCCTTCTCACCAGATGTGATTGGCAAAAGGCACTCCAGGCCCCCACCAAAACCAGACAATCCAGGCATAGCAGTGGATCCAAGAGCACCCCAAGGCTGCAAACCTGAGTGACCAAAGGAGGCTGGACCTTTTAATAACAGGGGTCCCTATGTCTCCCAGGTCACATGGACACCCAACCGTCATCACCTCAGTCTTGTCTGGATTTAGTCTTAATCAGCTTGCCCACTTCCAGTCCTCAGTGGCAGTCAGGCACTGGGTAAGCACTGAGACTGCAGGACCTGGGTCTGATGAAAAGGAGATATTGATGACACCTCACTCCCAATTTCCAAAAGATCTCACCCAGGGGCCTCAGATACACAATGAAAAGGAGTGGAGACAAGCTGGAACCCTGTGGGACCCCACAGAGGGACAACAAGCCACCACCCATTACCACCATATGAGTTCTCCCAGCCAGGAACAAGCTGAACGCTCAAGAGTGGTCCCACACACACACACTCAGCCGTGTCAACAACACCCATGATCAACTTATACTTGGAATTTCTATAGTGCTACTAGGCATACGCAGCACTTCACAGTCACAGATTTTTGAAGACAGATGCCTGCCCAGTGGGCTTACAATCTAAGTTGGACACGGGTGAGGGGATCACAGGGAAACACATATATTCCCATTTTACAGATGGGGAACTGAGGCATTGCAACTTGCCTAAGGCCACCCAGTGAGTCTGTGGTGAGGGTAGGATTTAAACCCTGGCTTCTCAGGGCCCAGTCCAGCACCTTATCCACTACACCACACTGGCTCTGAGTATCACAGCCTTCCTGACAATAACACCGACAGATCTAACAAAATCAAGAGGGTACAATTTCCCCTGTCAATTTCCACGTGGAGATTATCAACCAAGGCCACAAGTGCAGTCTTGGACTCAGTGTCATGCCCAGAATGAAAACCTGACTGACATGGGTTCAGGAATCCAATAGCACTGAGATGCACCTGGAGCTGCAAGGCACCCACCTGTTCAATAACTTTCCCTAAAAAGGGAAGGTTAGAGACAGGGTGATAGCTGCTATATCTTATCTTCCTTTTACTTGATCTGAAAAAGTTAGGAAAAGCAATCTGAGGTATTCAAAGGAAAGAGAAAACTTTCTTCCTTGTCTTTAGAGCTCAAATAGCCATTAAGGCATTACTTCCAGAAAACTGAACTCCCAAGAACGATAGAATGCACTTACTAACTTTCCCTATATTGGCTAAGTAGTCTCTCAAGTTTAACCACCTCTTAGCAGCACAAATGATTATGCAAATACGTTTCTTTCTTCACACATTCCCTTTTCAACGTTTTGATCTTCTATCATTAGGTGTAGAATGAATCATTCAAAAATAAACCTATTCTCTGGGAGCTAGAAGGCAGCTAGCACACCGAACACTATTATGTATGCCAAAAAACCACCCCAAATGGTACCTTTTTCTCTTGATATATATCATGATTATGCAAGCATTTTATGCGTTTTTCTTCCCTACTGCTACTGACAATTGCAAATGTGAATTGATAGCACTGTAGCAATTATAGTTAGTAACGTTATTTAGAGGGATAATTTCAGGCATCTTGCAGTGAAACAAAATTAAACAGTGACATCATTAATGTGAATTAATGTGAATTAATATTAACTGCTTTTAAGTGTGTGTATATTCAATATCACCAGAATGGCTTGTTAACATATTTATAAGCCATTATTTATTCACTTTATTAGCAATTAGGTTTCAAAATTGCTTCACCTATTATATTACCCACTATGTAAACTAAATGTCACCCATCAATTCAGCTTCAAGAGAATGGTTCACAGAGCAATCCAGTGTTCCATCTCAAATGGCTTGTTATAGCTCATTGCGACTAAAATGTTCAGTGTTTTTCACTGAAACTGGTTTTTTATATGCAATCGACAAAACTGGGTTGATTAAGTAGTTGTCTGGTAAATCTGAAGCAAACTGCCTAGATCGGGTAGTGGGGCTTACTGTCACACTTGTACCCAAATACAATTAGATATAGGTTCAGTGTTTTGCCACCTGTTGAAAAGACAAGGAAGGTGCTTGTTGTATTCTTGTCTGGATTTGTTGGCGATGCATGGAGATGACATGGGGCATCTTGTGTGAAAAGGGCCATAGAAACAACCCTTCACATCCACACAAAAGTATGAAAATCCCTGCTTACCCAATAACTTTGCTTACTCCTATTAATAAATTAACAAACAGTTCAAGGTGTGCATTTCATTTTTGTTATTCTGATAACAAAAACAAATTTTTTATTTTCATTTTTGTTATTTTAAAAATGAAAACAAATGATGATGATGATGATGATGATGATGATGATGATGATGATGAAAACAAAAAGAAAAATAATTTTTTGTTTTTGAAATAATGGGGAAAAACAAAAAAATGTATTTCTAGCTATATTTTTTTTTGTTTCTTAGTCAATTCTGATGATGCTTCGGGAAATTGTACCACCAATGGAGGGCACTTTGTGTACCAAAGAACAAAAGGTTTGGATAAAAGAGACCAACTTTAGAAGCAATTGAATGTTGTGGTTTTAAGAAAAGCTCCATACACATTCCTGGATACACCTTTTTTTATCTTCCATACAATTTACATGATACCTGGAAATATTATGTCCCTACACTAGTGTAACAATCCTACTAAATTTCAGAAAGATTTTTTAAAGTGTCCTGAAGTTATAAGCTATTAACTTGAAAAAAATTTCTGGCTGTAACATTTTTATATTCCATCCTGTTTATAAGTAATCTGGCAGAAATTTATCACACACCTTTCCTGTAATCTCTGCCAAACTACAGGATAATTTGATAAAGGGGCCCAATTATATAAGCAATTGAAGTTGTCCCACTGAAGACCATTTTTCAGATAAATAGCAGCACATGCAGTGCCAGTCAGAAGCAGGCACCTGGCATGGCAGGGAGAGGGAGGCTGTAGAAGGGAGGATGAGGAGCAAACCAACAGACTGACAGACACATTCACTGGCTAATTACTGCATGCTTCCAGATTTACAGGACCAATCGGTTATAGGAGACGACCCTGAGGCAGGCATAGAAGGGACATAACTGGGACTTTGGGGATAGCATCCCAGCAATCAGGAGACATAGTTTACACATCCAGGCTGGCCAATTATCAGCACAATCACATCCTGCAGCACTGTGACAGAGGACATAAGAGAATATCTATTGCTCTTTCCTAAACAGATGCTTCCAATTTCCCAGTAACAAAAAGGGGACAAAAGTTGGTATGGTCACAGCACACAATGAGGATATTTGGTTGACATTTCTGCTGGCTAATTGGCATCACAATCCGATCCTATACCACGTGACATGTAAGAGAATCCCTGGCATAGGCTCATTCTCTACATCTGCTGTGCAGGCTTATAAAATTGGAACCCTTTATGACATCTTTCTGACATTTTTCAGAGATGATCCTGAAAGTGTTAGATATAGCCCTGCCACATTCCATGTACACTGGTTGGACTACAAAAATGTTACAGTCAGACATACATTTATAAGTTAATTTCTTATACCACCAGGACCCTTTATCCAATACTTATGAAATCTGGCATAGGTAAAACATGAGAAGGGGTATAAACTTCCCAAGTTTCATATACATTAGAAATGCAACAAAGAAATTACAGCCAGGCATGTACATGCAGATTTTTGAAAAATAGCATAATTCAACTGATTATAAAATTGGATTCCTTTAAGTAATCTTTCTGGAGTTTGGTCCATTTAATGCCTTCCATTTGAGGTATAATCCCACCAAGTTTCATCAAAATATAATGAAATACAAAAAAGGTACTGCCAAAAATGTGTTTTCCATTGAAACCAACAGAAATTTAAAACGAAAGCAAAAACTAAAACAAAATTTTTATATTTATAAAAATGAAAATGATAGATTTAAATTAAGAAAATGAAAAAAAGAAAAACTACATGGGTCCGTGGTACACACCTCTGCAAGTAGTGCTGTATATTGTGGGGTTTTTTTTGTTTTTTTCAAAGTACCCAAACTTTTAATGATTAATAATCAATGATCGATGATTAATTACTAATTAATAATTGTCAATTGTTATTTCAGTTTTGCAGGTTTATTTTCATTGGGCTGTCAAAGTCAATTATGAAACCTCTTGCTCGTTGTTAGTGAACCCTGCATTGCTCATATCTGCATAAGATGGTGATACAAACAGTAAATCTTCTCTATAAATAAAGGTGATGATTAAAGCAATGGTTCCAAATTTTTTCAAGCTTCAGACACTTCATTCAGTCCTGAACTACACTGTGGCACCCTGTTGACTGAACACTAATTATTTTCCTCTCCAGCCCAACTCTCCTCCTCCTCCATCTCAGCCCACTTGCTTTCCCTCTACACATTTGTGTGCTGCAGGTGGAATACCCTACTACCCTTCAATCGCCTCTTCCCCACCCCCACAACCTGATTGAAGTTTAAGCTTTTACCTAGGAACCCTTTGGCCTATGACACTGCCCAGTATGGTCTGCTATGGCCCATTTGGGACAGAGCCTTACCCGTGAATCTGTTAGCAGGAAGGAACCGGACCCACAGTCTGGGCCCAAGGACCACTCAAATGGGCCATAGACAGCCATATAAGGTTAGCGTGTTTGTTCATGCTGCCATTCCAACCCAACGTGGGGGCCGCCATGGCTGCCCATTATCGACAGCCATGGCTGGCCATCATGGCAGAGGGTGGGACATCAGCTGAAGCGTGGAGGTGGAACCAACCAGACTCACATCTCTTTCTGTCCCACTCCAGCCCAGTCGATTGGAAAAAATGTGTATTCTGATCCCTGGCATGACCCAGCCAGGGGTGCGCCCCGTCCCCGGGACATGTAGCCAGTGCACCGGCTGCACATTTATTAACACCTAGTGTTGTGTTAGTGACGCAGAAGGGTGTTGTAACACATAGTTTTAAAAACCTTGGCATAGAGCATCTGTAACTATGTAAGATGATAGTATATTTGAATCTGATATAAATCCTGTTCAGGGAACTGATATGATGCTCATTAAGCTGATCTAAGATATGAAGCACTACCACTTCAGTCTTCTTTTTATTATAGACAGACTGCAGCACAAAACTAATTAGGAGTGTAAAATTACTCATGTTAATCTTCCAATCTTTAGACCCTTGACCCCTCCTCCATCAACTAATCATATTAAACCAACTCAGAAATGGTTGTTCCTGCTAATCTCCAGCCAGGGAAGCCAATAAAAGGAACATAATTAACTATAAACACTTTTATACACCCAAATGTATTTAATCTTCAGCTGGGCTATTCTTATGGCTAGCAGTGAATATATGTGTTTTTGACTTATTAAATGCAGACGCTCAAGGCCAGATATGGCCAAGTGTCTTGGCTCAAAGGGCCCGGGGCCAGATGTCTGATAGGAATAACTAGGAACCTTTTCACGTTGGTCTCCAAAGAAAGCAGCTCAAATAGATAAAGGAAGAAAAGAAGACCTAGGCAGAAGTATATATATACTTTTTTAAAGGAAAAAAAGAAGGAACAGCAACAGAGATTAATCCCTATTATTTACTTATTATATACTTGCTCTTTTTAAAAAGAAAATAAATACCAAATACCAAACATGACCCTTCCTCAGGCATATAGTTCTTGGGCCCCTCTTCAGGCATGAAGCTAACCATCTCACAGAAATTTATTATTTGGTTCGAAAACTAGATCTAAAGAGATGTATTAGTTGGTTCAAAAGCTAGAAAAAGATCAACATTTTATTCTGATTCAAAATTTCAATGAATATTGATATTTTGAGTATATTTCACTTTGTAATATTGGGTCAGTTCTATTCAAAGCTGGGGGAAAAATATGGATGTTTTGAAAAGCTTTCTCCCAAGCAAAATTCAGTTGTTTTGCTTTGTATTTTCTTGTCTCTTCAAACAAGTGTGTCAAGTCAATGTGAGGGAATAAGATTCAAAGCAAATAAATAAATAAATAAATAAATAAATAATCCACAAAGTCCCCTATCCATGTGATCCACAAGTTTGTAAATAATTTCAGGATTGTGTCCCAAATTCCCATGAGCTATCTAATATCTAAAAATGAATGTATGCACTATCCTACTCAAGGGGTATTTTCAGATGTTACGCGATCACGCTCAAACACAGTGAACCATGCTCAACCCCGCGGCGGGGTGAAAGAGCCCTGAACGTCTGTTCGGCGCGCGCCAGATGTTCACCATGCTCAATACCCACATGGGGTCAATTTCAACCACGCTTCCCGGGATAGTCGCACCAATTCCCGTGGACGCGTGGTCAATGAGATCCCCACCCGTGATCAACCAAAAGTAACGTCTGGATGCCAATCACAGCCCGGGATCAAAGGAAATGATCCCCAGGCGTGGGCAATGCACGTAACGGCACTGCCAGGCAACCAGCATCAACACACTCACCAGAGGGAGATTTAAAGGGGGAAAAGCGGCTGCTGAACGTGGCGGGATGGAGCGAGGAGGAAGGAGGAGGAAGAGAGTGGAGGTGGAGGAGAGAACAAGGGGCGAGG
>QEPC01005651.1:43042-63309 GCA_003113815.1 Sphenodon punctatus | reverse complement strand
ATAGTAGACAGTTGTAGGAGTTAGCTTAGTGATAGAGATAGCGTTAGTGATTTAGTTTTAGTGTTTGTAGGAGTAGGCCTGTGTACTCATTAGATAATCCATTTAGTTCATAGCATTTAGAACAGTTAATAGCAGTTAGATTTAGTGTAGATAGATATATATAATATTAGATTAAAAAATTAAATTAAAAAACCCATATAAAAACTAAAAAACAAATAAAAAAACAAAAAAACACATAAATCCAAATAAAAAAAACAAAAAAACATATAAAAAGCAAACAAAAAACCCTAACAACCGAATGGCTGAACCTAACGGCCGAACCGAATGGCCGATCCCGGCGAACTAACTGAATGAACAAACCAAATGGACAAACCGAATGCTGCCGAACCGAATGGACGAACCCGAACCACGATCTGTTCACCCATCCCTAGTATTTCTTGTTTATGTAAAAAAAATTGTTTAATATTGTTTATACTGTAATAGCCTTGGCTACATGATAAAGTATTATATATTGAGCCCCCACACTACAGTACCCTCTCTCTCTGTGGCAGACATCAGCTGCTACCCGCTGATGCCCACTGTTTGTGCCTGACTGATGCCCACCACCCATGCACCCACCTTTACGCCAGTGAACTTGCTCTAACGAATAGAGCCTTTCTTGTCCTCAAAGTAAAAAAAAAGTTTACAAACCTGGCAGCACCTCCTGTGCCTGCCGCTTGCTCCTCATTAGAAGAGCTGGCCACCACCACCGAAGGTCCAGTGACCTCTTCCTCCTCCTCCACCACCACCGCCGACTCCGGGAGCACCACGTTGGCCCCCAGGCATTGAATTAAGACAACAGTCTTCTTCATTTTTTTTTAAAAACAGCCACTCACTCCAACACACAGACCAACAACAGTTACCCACCAACACTCAGTCACCAATCAGCCAAAACAACACAGACAAACCAAACACACACAGCCAAAACACACAAACTGAACAGCCAGCCAGTCAAACACACATTCTCTCACCACACAGCTCCACACGCACTCGAATTTCCGGTTTCTGACGCGATCATGGGATCTCACGATACCCTTTTCCAAACCCCCGAACCGAACACGACCAAACCGAATGGCCAAACCCGAACTCGGCGAACAACCCGAACGCCCGAACCGAATGCCCAAACTGGGTTCGAACCAAATGCCCAAACCCAAACCACAATCTGTTTGCACATCCCTAGAAATGGGGTAGTTGTCTGCATGAAGACATCAAGTGTGGAACTTGCTCCCCCCAGATGTCCAGCTTAGTTCTTCCTTCCTCACCTATAAAAAGCACCTGAAGATTTATTTATTCTTCAGTTGCTTTCAGGATCCACTGCTGGTTTCCCTTTATGTGTTTCCCCCCCCCTCTTTACCTTCCCCTTTTAAATGGTTTTTAAATGGATTTTTATTCTAAATGGATTTTATATTGTGTTATCATATATTTATGTTGTAAAGTGCTCTGGGCACCGTTTGGCAGGAGTGCACTATAGTAAAAAAAAAAAAAAAAAAAAAAGGTAATTGTTATTGTTATTATCTTTCTAGCAGGTCTGGCCTAGACAGGAACCAGAGGGGTCATGGCCCTGGGCCCCACACTTTCCTTCACTTCCATGGGTCATGCAGAATGCCGTTCATTTCTACCCCACCCCATCCCAACTCTCCAAAGTAGCAGTGGCAAGGTTAGTTCCTAACGGGCCCAAATGTGATGGTCTTTAGGACCCAACAGGAACTGTTGACAATTACATAATTGTTAAAAAATCTTTCTGAATATTTTTCAGGAGTTGAGTTTTGTGTCTCACATCAAACTCTGTGGTTTTACTTGCACATAGTATTAATATGTTTTTAAAAAATGTATACAGCCCTTTGTATTTGTAAGAAAGCACCAGACGTCCAAATATTAAAGGGGGTGGGGCCATGGGAAAGAGTTACGGTTGTCAGGGCACCCGCATTTTGTTTTCACCCTGGGCCCCACAAATTATAAGGCCAGCTCTCCTAGTGTAATAAGGTACCTGAGCACTTTCTATAGAAGCATAAACTGAAATCTCACTTTCAGCCCAACTGACAGGAATCTTAAAGTTATTGATTTGTTTTTTAGTTTTATCAAGTGTGCAGATACAGATATGTCAGAGAAGATTATTGTGAAAGTGAGATATTGTCCCTCTGGCTAGATGATGCAAAGTGCCACTTCTGCTGCATGGTTTGGTTTCCATGAAGTCCCCTCTGTGGAGACACAGATTGACAATTAGGGAAGGGCAATTGGAAGTGAGCCTAGGGCACATTGCTCTTTCACTGGGCATTTTTACACACACCTTAAAGTGCTGGTCTTTCAATCTTCTAGGTTTACAAGTCCACAAGTAAGTTCCAGGTGCATTCCTCACACACACACTGCCCTGAGGTAGCCTAAACTAGTTGCAGCTGTATACGTAAGGGACTGCCATGGAAACCAAGTGACCACAACTGCCTGGAGCAAAGCAGTTTACTAGGAGAACTTTTTACACACAAAAGTTCTATCAGAAGCTCTATGCAGAAGTTCAAAGAGCCAGATGTTTAAGATCTGGGTGAGTGATTTAGACACACAGGAAGTTCAGGATGTAACAGAAAACATGAAGGAGAAATGTGTGTGTAAAAACACCCATTGTGTCTTTTGCTGGAACCTACACTGCCCCCCTTCCACTTTCATTTGGAGTTTGTCAAAGCTGTCCTTAGCCTTCTTCTATTCTTTCTTTATAACACTCTATTCTTGGGCAAGCTCATGGACTCTTATGACTTCTAGTATCACCCGCATATTAATGATGCTCAATTCTGTCTTTCCACAACCATTCTTTTCTTCTCCAATTAGTCTTACATGACAAACTGTCCCTCTAACATATCTGCTTGGATGCCTCACCATCATCTCAAGCATCATCTCAAGACTAAACTTCTCATCTTCACCTCAAAACTTTCCTTTCACTTTTCTCTCTCTTTTTTCCAAATGATGTCACCATCCACCCCATCCCTTTTGCTCATCCCTCTCCTTTGCACATCATAGTCAGTGTGGGTGGCAATAAACATGACGAGACTCACCATAATATCAGTTTCTAGGACCACTGCTGCCCTGGCCCAGAACCTGGTCCCACATTCTGGGCCAAGGACTGCCTAGGCGGGCCTACATGGCCCATAGTGGGCGAGCACATCTGTGTGTGGCCCCATCCCCACCGGGAGTCGGGGGCCACCATGACTGCCCTTCATGACAGGGGGCAGAGCATTGGGGTGCACTGGGGCAGGGCTACATGGCTGCAGGTTTGTTCTGTTCAGGTGAGGGAGTATATTTACTAGTTGGCCTGATCAAGCACATGTCAATTTTGTGCCTCAACTTGACTCCACCAGGACCAACTCCCACCCCCCTGGAGCATTCAATGTAGCCAATACACCAGGTACACATTTATTGTCACTTCTCCTTGCATAATATCGCTAAAATCTGGCCCTCCCATTGCCAAAACAAGTCCTTGCTGTAGTTATCTCTCACCTTGACTACTGCTACATCCTTCTTATTGGTGACCGTCCCCACTCTTTCCTTGATGATCTTATTTCTGTTCAACACTCAGCTACAAAGGTCATCCACCTCACCCTCCATTTTGATCATGTTCACCACACCTTTTCTCCCTTCTCTGGCTTCCTTTCTTCTTTCACATCTGACAAAAACTTCTTGTCTCCACTTTCAAGGCTCTCCATGGCCTTGGTCCTCCCTATCTTTCTTCCATCATTTCTTGCTACATTCTCACCAAGGAATTTTGTTCCTCCTCTACCACCACCGTCATCCACCCCAGAGTCTCCTGCCAAAAATGTCTTTGCCCCTTCTCCCACACAACCTCCCATGTCTGGAACTCCCTTCCCAAACACATGCACTCTGCACATGTTCCTAAAAGCTACTGACCTTATAGGCTTCCCCCTCCTTCACCTGTAATTAAGATAAGCACATTTAGCTTTGACTTCTCAACTTCACAAATATATCCTTATCTCTACCTATATTCCCTTTTCCCCTGTCTCCCCTTCCTTGTCCACTGAATTATAAATTCCTTAATGCAGTACCTGTCTCTAATTCATGATTTCAGTGTCAGGTACATTGATGGCACTTGACAAATAATTAATAATGATAAATAGAAAGTGTTGACCTCATTCTGTCCTCTTAGTGAAACCCCCAAGAGGGATGATTCTGAAGGAAAATGCCAGTTGGGGAATTGGTCAGTCTACTGAAGTTCTTCTGGCACAAGCATCAATAGAATCATATTTCCTGCATGGGGTTTCTTATGACAAGACGTTTTTAGCAAATACTTTAAAAACTGTCTGAATATTTCACTAGCACTGCGTCAGAAACAATCACGTAATGTGCACTAAGAATTCTGGGCCAAGTTCTCAGCCAGCATTAATCCATTTTAATACATCTGTGCCAATTTACATTAGCTGGGGATTTGACCCCTTACGTTTATATATCTGATCATGTTGCCTCATTTCATTCACTGTAATAAATCACACTCATTCTCTTTCTTTAAACTTGGTCAAAAATATGTAAATGTGTGATTCTGCAAGGGACTGGGCATGCCTACTCATACTCAGTGCAGAACAACCTTTGATTTCAGAGACAAGTGTGGAGGTGAGGGTGTTCAGTACTAGGGCTGAATCGAGTAGTTAAAAAACGACTTGCGAGTATTCGCTCGAGTTCCAAGGGCCGTCGGAGAATAATCAGGAGTAGTTTCCAAGGGTAGGCACCGAGGGCAGGGGCCAGGAAGGGAGGCAGAGGGAGCCGGGGGTAGAGGGAATGGGCCAGTGAAGAGCGGATGTGGACCTAGTAGGGGCTGGATAAGGGGGTAGAGTACTCAACCTTCGGTGAGGTGCTTCAGCGATGCATGACTTCCTCCAGACCAGGTAAGTTTGAAGAAGAAGAGACTAGGCATGCTCAGAAGGGGCAAATGGCCCCTTCTAAGTATGCTCAGAACTTTCCAAGATGATGCCATTAGGCCCTTTTGAGCATTCCCAGCTTTTTTTCTTTTTTTTCAAACTTGCTCGGTGCAGAGGAAGCCACATGTTGGTGGAGCCCCTCTGGAGGGTGAATACTCTATCCCTGAACCCTCACTATGCCCCCACACACCCTTTCCTGGCCTCCACTGGCCTATTCTCTCCCTGGCCAGCAGAGGCCAGGGAAGGGGGAGCAGGGGCCTAGCGTTGGCCTCCGTCCGCCTTCCCTGTACAAGAATTTTCCAAGTTCAAAAGTTTCGGGGGCCAATCCTCGAAACTTTGGAACTTGGAAAAAGGAGTTGAGTACCGTGAAACTCGGGGTTTTCCAAGGTAAACCAAGGACCAAGTTTCAGCACTATTCAGCACCACACATACGTTCTTAACACTTTAGAATCATGGAACTGGAAAGCACCCTGGGAGTGACTGAATCTAGCCCTCTGCTTGGAGCAGGATCTGCCATACCAAAACCATCCCAGACATGTCCACAACTTTCTTAAGTAGCCTGTTCCATTGCCTGACTGTCCTTACAGTGAGGAGGTTTTTGCTGGGGTTCAGTCAAAACCTCCCTTCCTTCAGCTTGTACCCCACTGCCTCTTGTTCTGCCCTCCAGAGTAAGGGAGAACCACTGTTCTCCACCTTTTAAAAGACAAACTTTCAAATATATGTACACTGTTATATCCTCTCTTAGTCTTCTTTTCTCCAAGCTAAACATACGCAACTCCTTCCATCTCTCCTCATATGATTTGTGTTCTAAATCCTTTATCATCTGTGTTGCTTACCTTTGCACCCTCTCCACATTTTCTGTATCATTCTTAAAATGAGATGCCCATAACTGAACCTTGGAGGATCAAGTCCCAAATAATCTAAATTCTTCAAACTTCAAAATGGAAATTAAAATTTTGTTTGACTGTCTTTAGCTCATTGTTTGGGTGTGGGTGTTAAATCTATCTTCGTTAAGCTTGGAATTTGTGGCTTGTCTGTTACATTTAATTTTTAAATTTCCCACTTTTCAGTTTAATCTTTGACTGCTTGTAAAATGATGTTCCCTGGTTCAATGTAAGTGAAAGCTCTTGTACTACTTTATTGAAAATGAAAAGGAGCGTAGCATATTGTTGTCTATAAATAGTTGTCATACAATGGCTATTCCTACATTTCCAAGTCAAACTGATGAATAGAAATTGCATTTCACAGACTCTTCTTCTCTGCCTCTTACTAGTGATTTGAGTAATTAACACTTCCAAGTATAACATCTTTTAAAGATTCAGAAAAGTGTGAAATTGCTTTATTGATGATGGCAAGGACAAAGAAGTATTCCAGTCATTATTATTTCTCTGTATCTGGAGTTAAAATTAAATACTTTCTTTACCTGTGTTCTGGAAACCAAATCCATAAACACACACACACATTCAAGCTTAATTCCACTGATGATTTAAATACGTAAAGCTCCACTGATTATTTAAATACATATAGCTCCAAGAGGATTATTTGTCGATGCACACACCCCCAAAGAAGATGAGGACACAATATATGGGTTTGAACGACCGCACTCTTTATTATTAGCCAAAAGGGGGAAGAGGTAACCCTCCCACTTCCCCCTTTGAACTGGGGTCCTATCAATCTCTTATTCCTAACTGTTAACCGTCCCCACAGGAGGTTCCCCTACTGTACCAGGCGCTGTCCTGTTTGCCTGCTGCCCATCTTCTACCGTCTTCAGGTTAAGCCCGAGGGGAATCCTCCTGTGCCCTATCTTAACCAACTTTTCAACCTACACCCTACCCCAACTATCAGTTTCACTGGGCCAGGGTGGGTTGTTCGCACCTATCCCCTCTTGCCCACCGAGGCAGGGGTTTAAACAACAAGGATGAGGACACCATAACCTCCTGTTTGGTGCATGGTCTGCCCAGGCGGTTCGGCCGCTCGTCTCTCACCCTTGGGCTGGCCATACAGTGGGCTGCACTGAGCAGCTATGGATGGCCTATACCCATCTCTTAAGGAGATGTTGCTACCCTATGCTATCCTAACGCTTTCAACTTTTAACCATTGGCCTGAACTCAGCCTACCACCACCAGAACTGCCAGCTTTGCTTGGCTGGTTCGCCGCCATAAATTCAACTTCAAATGATTTTAGTTAGGCTGCGTTTCAGGACCCCAAGATATGTGCTACATCCAGAATCCGATAGATGGACCCCATCTCTCCGATATAACTCATCCCTATCGTGCTTAATCTCCGTATGAGAAATTGTGAACCCCCCTGTTTGCTGGAGCCAGTTGCCAATTTCCATGTTTGCCCTTTTTCTAGCCCGGTCCACTCTACCCAGGTGGTGGACGTTAGCCCAGACTCTCCTTTGCAACATTTCTGACCAAATCAGGGTGCACCCCTGGAATCGATCTTGCACCTTCTGCAGATCAGCCTTCGCCCTCTTTGTTAGCCACAGCCCCGTAGCCTTGGGCAGGTTATTTTCTCCCAAATGGATCACCATTATTGCTGGTGCCGGGAATTTCTCTGTCACCGCAGACAGCATTGGGAGCAACTGCTCCCACAGCATTCCACGTCAACCCAACCAAATTATATTTGCCCTGTCGCCTAAGCCCAGCTGAGTGCCCCATCCACTGTGTGAGGCCATCTTCCCAGCCCAATGGACGATGCTGTGGCTGACAATCCACACCACCTTCCATCCCCACGGGGGTTCCAGGTCTGGAAAAGAAATCATAGTTATACGGTTGCTGCCAGGTACCCCTATGCCCCGTCATTCTCGGCTCAGTGTCCTTTATGTAAGAGCGATAAGCAGCAGACCGCCATCTCCCTATCTGTTGTATACGTTCCGTGGGCAAACCCATGCTTGCGGCCACCAATGCTGCTCCATGCGAAAGGAATGTGCCGTGTAACAACCCGGGTCTAGGCTGGCTTCCTTCATGCACATGTTAAGGACAGCCCAGAACTGATATCGCGTCAGTGGAGTCCCGTCCCTGTGGAGAAACAACGTGTCCTCTGCCTTCGGGCGGGATGTTAGATACTGCTTCATCACTTCAACAGGGCATGTAAGGGCATCGTCTGAAGGGCACAGCCTCACTACCCGACCTTTTGCCCTTTGGTACATCTTTGATCTCCTTAGATGTAACAAGAGGGTGCCTCCCTGCCAACCCACGTCGTGGATCTGCAGGGCCGCACCCGACCTATCTTTTCTGGATTGGGGGACAATCTCGCTGACCCTGAAGGTCCCAAATAGTGCCACGCGAAATGCGGCAGTAAAAAGAACTACCTCACTGCCCGATTGCCACACAGTATGTAATGCCTGGCTGATCGTCATGAGGAGCTGAGGGGTGATGGGGGCCCTCACGTCCAGAATCCGGGGGGCACTATGGGCCCAGCTCTCCCTAAGATGGCTCATAAAAAAGCTGTTATCGGGAGAGGGGTGGCCCTCCAGGTGGCTCATAAAGGTGGTGGTAGATATTTTTCCCCCAATTGTACCCGGTGCCAAACCTCGTTGCCTAAGCTGGAGAACAAATTGAAGCATCTGGCCCTCAGGGATGGGAAATCCTGGTTCCCAACCTTTCCCTGACCTGTATTCCTGGAACTCTGCAAAAGCCGTTTTGTACTGCCTGGTTCTGGGTGCGAGGGATCCCTGGACTGCCTGATTTAGGTCTAGAATCCAAGGCTCCACATGTCCCTCGGTAATGGCTCAGGGTTCTTCATGGCATCTGGTGCGAGTTGGCAAAAATGGTCTGTCTGAAATCGAGAAAGGGCATTGGATATGCTGTTATCGATTCCGGGCACGTGCTTGGCCACGAACAAAATGTTTACACTCAAGCATTTAAGTACAAAATGCCGGACCAGCCGCATAACCCTTTCCGACTTCAACGACAGCTTATTGATGAAGTGAATGACCGCCATGTTGTCACACCAGAAGAGAACCCGTCTGTTGGAAAATTCGGCCTCCCGCAGCTCTACTGCCACCACTATGGGGAAGAACTCCAGGAATGTTAAGTCATGGGTTAGTCCCTGTGTTTCCCACTCCCCGGGACATGGGGCTGCGCACCACTTTCCTCTGAAGTACACCCTGAACCCGTGGCCACCTGCCACGTCAGATTGTATTTGGAGCTCTGCTTACAGCAGGAGTCATTGCCGCCAAAAACTCACCCCATTATAGCCCTGGAGGAAGGCCTCCCAGGTTGCCAAATCCTCCCGCATCATCCTTGTCACCCGGACATGATGATGCGGGGGACGGTCGCTCCCATATGGGCATAGAAGGCTCTCCCTAGTCCGATGACTCATCAGGCAAAATTAAGGCTGCCCATGAGAGACTGCAACTGCTTGATTGTTATCTTAGCTGCTGCCCTAGTTGTCGCTATTAATTCCTTGAGGGTTTGGAGCTTATCGGCTGGCAGTCTAGATAGAGAGCTTACGGTGTCGAGCTCTATGCCCAGATATGTCAACTTGGTCGTTGGGCCCTTGGTTTTTTCAGGCGCCAACGGTACCCCCAGTTCCGCGGCAACTCTCTGGAACACGCTCATTCTGGTCGCACATTCCGGGGTCCCTGCCCTTCCCGTGAAAAGGAAATCATCTAAGTAATGTGTCATCAAGCTCCACCCTGTGCATCGGCACGCAATCCATTCCAAAATGGTGCTGAACTTTTTGAAGGCCGCGCATGAGATGGAGCATCCCATGGCCATTGCCTTGTCAAAGTAAAATTTACCCTGGTACTGCATGCCAAGGAGCTCGAAGTCCTCAGGATGCACTGGCAGGAGATGGAATGCCGACTTGATGTCGCATTTCGCAAGAAGGCACCCTTTCCACAGGAACGCACCATTTCGACTGCAGAGTCGAATGATGCATACCTTACCGAGCAGAGTTCCAGAGGGATCGCATCATTTACCGACTCCCCTTTAGGGTGGGATAAGTGGTGAATCATGCAATACTCCCCTGGTTTTTTTTTGGCACTATGCCCAGGGGGGATATCCGGAGTGTGGGAATAGGCAAACCTTCGAAGGGGCCCTGGATCCTACCTTCCTTCACCTCTTTATCAATTTTTTGCTGGACTAGTTGTTCGTTACCTGTCACTGATTTCAGATTTTTTGCCGCTAGGTGGTAACGGGGGCCCTGTGTGGGGATTCTGAAGCCCATCCTAAAGCCCTTGACAATGTAATTGGCAGTTTCCGGTCGGGGTAGTCCCGTGTCACCAGCCTCATGCCTCACCGGAGTTGGCGCCCTTCCCCACTGGTTGGTTGGCACCTCCTTGGCTGGTGGGGGCCTGCCTGTTACCCCCCCCCGCCCGCTGCTCCTGGCTCTGTACTGCCTGAATCTATTACACGTTGAGGCAGCATGGTCACCTGAGCATTGGGTGCATACGTGCTTAAATTTGCATTGGATCCAAAAACACCTGCCCTCATCATTGAAATCCCAACAAGTAGGCCCCCCTGGTGACTGCCGCAGCTTGCCTCTCTGTCCACTTTCGCCTTGCTGTGTACCCCCTGCCTGCGAGAGGACATGACTACTATCTGATTGTGGAGCGTACCTGGAGCAGCTGATGCACTCCAGTCAGATATCGTGGGCATGGAGATCCCAACGTAGTCTCGGGTTGTTGGCTGCCCTACGCCAGAAGGATTCATCATAGCGCAGCCAAGCACCCAATCCTCCTGTATCAAATGCTCAGCGAACAATGTCTGAGTATTTGATCATCTCCAGTCCTCATTCTGGGAACCTAACCAGTGTTACCCCCATATAAATAGTATAAGCAGCTGTCCAGTTGGAGCAGGTGTGCTCGGCCTTTGGTCTCTTGAACTTTTCCTTTTCTTTCCTCTCTTCCTTATCATTAGGGTCTGGTATGTGGTCGCTGAAAAGGAGTGTGAATATGTCAATGTATTCTCCACTCCATAGTTTTTCTTTGGTGGCTTGGCGCAAATGCTCCCCTAGTGGAGCTGACACGTCCGCATACCCCCCAGACAGGGGGTGGGGCTCTTCCTGATGGCCACAGCACCGTGAAGTCTGGCACGCACAACACTTCCCCGCCCCTCACACCTGGGCTGCTGATTTGTAGCCCAGGTTTGGGCAGTGTCTGCAGACCCCAGTATGGCTTTGTTCTGCCCACCCACCTGGTTGCCCACTCCATTCGGAGCAAGATGGGTACTGACTCCTTCTACGTGCCTGGTGTGCACATAGCATTGCTGGGCATTCCTCCTCTTGGCCTCTAAAGGGTCCAGCCCCCCATTGCTCCCCTTCTTCTTCTCTCCACCAACCGTCCCCCCATGCTCACCTTTGATGGGCTCAGGTCCATAGCGGGGTCTTGGGCCACCACTGTGGCCCACTGGTCCCAGCTGACTGCGCTGTGCCACCTCCAGGATTTCTGACAACGTTTGCATTCCATCCCGGAGCACCTCAAATTGAGCTTGGTAGTCGGGGGTACCTTCTTCCCTTTGCCTGCTCACTCCTGGTTCATCATCCCTGTAACGAGAAGGCAGGGCCCAACGCCGCTCACTTCCTGTGCAGTGCAGACCCTCCTTGTAGCCTGGGGACACCTCTCCTGATGGACTCACTTGCCCAGCTTCTCTTCCTTCACCACCCCATTGCACAGGGGCCTCACCGCGACCGCCCTCCAGCTCCTCTATGCAGGCCTGATATCCTTCTAACTGAGCCTGCATGGCTAGGAGGACTGCCTCCTGTGTAGCCCCACCCTGTTGCTGCCCTTTTGCTTTAGCCCATTTGGGGGGGCCTTACTTACCCTCTTTGCCTGAGCTTTCTTTTGGCCCTTACGGCGGGGGGTCATTTTGGCACCTTGTTCCTCACACTTCCTCTGCTAATGCTGAGTTCCCACTGGAGAACTAGGCAGGTCCCTTATGACTGTCCAATGATGGTCCCCCAGTCCTAGGGGGAGGGGGGAGGATATGCTCAGCAAGCCCCCTTGTGATATGCCCTCATGCAGGGGGGTGAAATCCCAATGGAGGGGTTGGGCAATGGGTGTCCTGTGTGCCCAAGAGGGGCAAAAAAGGGGGTGGCACCTCGCCCAGCCCTTCAGGGGGTCCCTGAGATGGTCCTGATTGCTTCACCCTGCCTCGATCCCAAGGGGGGATCGTCTTGCTGTCCAGGGGGCACCCTTTATCAGCCCTGGGAGGAGCTACAATCCAATTTGTAGGGGGGGACTAGCCCACCTTGCTCCCCTGACCCCCAGGCCCTCCCGGCTGAGAGACCCACTGCCCGATTTCAGGCTATGTGAAGGGGCCACTTTGGAGGCCAGCTGCCTATTTTTTGCTTGTGGGGGGCCCCATGTGTGACCCGGGGGGCCCACTCCCACCTGCCTGGCCCACAAAACCGCTCCCCACTTTGTGGGGGCAAAAACCCTAGCACTGGGGGGAGTGCCCGAGCCCCGCTTCCCTAGCTCATCGCCCTTCGGCGGCAGCTATCTAAACCTGCTCCCCACTTCATGGGGGCAAAAAACTCTAGACTCCCCACCACGCTGGGGGGGGTGAGGCGGTCGAGCCCTCTTCCCTAGCTCACCGCCCTTTGGCGACAGCTATCTGAACCCACTCCCCACTTTGTGGGGGAAAAACTCTAAAGCGCCATGGGGGAGGGGGGCGCTCGAGCCCCGCTTCCCTAGCTCACTGCCCCTCAGCGGCAGCTATCTGTTTCCCGCTTCGCGGGAGGAAAATCCCCGCTGAACTCCAAGAAGGGGGGGCGCACTCCAGCCCTGCTTCACCCGTCCAACAACCGGTTTGCCTTGAGGCAAGCGGCCTAAGTCACTCCGCGCCACGCAGCCTCGATGCATGTCCTTTTCCCCGCTCACCGCCCAGCTGAATGAGGCGGTTGAGTGGGGAGTCTAAGATGGCGCCCGGGATTTCCGACTCTTGCGAGAGTCCCAGGCGCGTTCCTACAAGGTTGCCTAGCAACCAACGGCCTTCTTCTCCCCACCCTCAAGCGGCCGCTCCTTCCTCGCCTTCCCTGGCCAGGAGGGAGAAGGCAGCACCGACAAACCCCCGCCACGGAGATCGCGGAGGGGACTTAGGTGAATTCATGATCAGTGCTTTGAACTTTAATTCATGTCCACTCTTTATTTCATTAATTCATTCAATCATTTATTCATTTAATACATTTTTACCCTGCCCCTCCTGCCTCTGGCAGCTCAGGGCAGCTTACACCAAGAAAATATGACAATAAAATACAATAATAAAACCAAGTTAAAACAGTCAATTAAATAAAAAACAGCAAAAAAAAGTGTACAAAATCTTTTAGAAAAAACCCACCCACACCCAGAACCTCCCCTTAACCATCCTCCCACCAAATGCCTGGCAGAAGAGCCATGTCTTATATTGATGCCGGAAGGTGAGGAGATCCAGGTTGAGGTGGATACCCACCAGGAGTGAGTTCCACAGCGCTGGTGCGGCTGCCGAGAACTCCTGTGATCACCACCCGCCTATAATGCAGAACCTCCAGGAGAGTGCCCCCCCCAATGACTACAGGAGCTTCCCAGAAGCCCAGGAAGCAAGGTAGCTAAGGTCTAGGCCATTTAGGGCTTTATAGGTTTAAAGCACCTTGAATTGGGCCTGGAAGAATATAGGCAGCCAGTGCAGAGCTCGGACCACTGATGTAATGTGCTCCCAGTGACCCGTCTCAACAAGCAGACAGGCCGCCACATTCTGCACCACCTGCAGTTTCTGAACCATCACCATAGGCAGCCCCACATAAAGCACATGCGATGAGATCAGAGTCTGAGACATATGGATGAAGCTGCCTCACTTGATGTAACTGGCAAAAGGCACTTCTGGCCACAGCTGATGCCTGGTGATCCAGGTGTAGCTGTGTATCCAGGAGCACCCCCAGTTTTCACACTTAATACAGGACGGACCCTGTCAATGATGGGTGACCTTTCCTCACCCAGATCACCAGCCCCACCAATGAATATCACCTCTATTGTCAGGATTCAACCTCAATTGGCTAGACCTCATCCATTCCCCTACAGCCACCAAACACCAGGAAAGCACACACTGCAGAGACTGGGTCAGATGAAAAAGAGGTATAACTGAGTGTTGTCAGCATACTAATGACAATGTACCTCCCATCTATGCACAACCTCCCCCAGTGACTGCATATACACATTGAACAAGAGAGGGGACAGAATGGAAACCTGCGGGACAACACAGAAGGCCCTTAGGGGCGATGTACAATTCCCTAGGACTACCTGCTGAGGTCTATCTCCTAGGAAAAAAGAACCACTGCAAATCTATCCCATCCACCCCACAAACTCCCACAGGCAAGTCACCAACATCTCATAGTTCACTGTGTCAAAGGCCACTGACAAGTCAAGTAGAACTAGCAGGGTCGAATTTCCGTTATCTAGCTCCACCCGCAGATCATCGACCAATGCCACAAGCACAGTGTCCTTGCCATATCCCAGACAAAAGCCTGACTACAAGGGATCCAGAAAACTGATGCAGCCTAGATGGGTCTGTAGCTGACGGGCCACCATCCATTCAGTAACCTTCCCTAAAAAGGGGAGAGTAGAGCCAGGCTGATAGCATGCCAGGGAATCAACATCAAGAGATGGTTTCTTGAGAAGAAGTTGAACCAACACCAGGAATGAGCTCACCATCTCCCTGCTTGCCTTCACCTGCCAGGATGGGCATAGATCCAGTTCATACATCGTGGCCCTAACAGACCCCAGCACATCCCCTGCATCATCAGGCATCACCAATTGAAACTGATACTATAAAAACTGACCAGACAGGGCATTTCTAACCCCTGGCTCTACCACTGTACCCAAAAAGGCAGAGTAGAAGTCGTGTTCAATGCAAGCAATTCTTTATGCAAAGCATGCCACAAACATGTCACAGTGGGCCCTGGACAACTCCAGGTCCAGGTGAAGACAGACTGGACTGACCAGACCCCTCACCTCCCAGAAAAACTCTTCCGGATGCGACTTCGTGGATGCTATGATGCAAGCTAAGAACCGCTTCTTTGCTGCCCATATAGCCACAACATACCTCTTTAAACGTAAATAGTACTTCTGAGTACTCAGGCTGAATACCAAAGTTTCGAGTAACCGGAATGAGTACATGGTGGCCCTTCAGCACTGTTTCTGAAGTTTTGGAATTTGGATTCAGAATTCCAGACCTTGGAAAACTTTGGAAAATTTCAGAAAACTTCAAAAACTTTGGAAAGTTGTTACAAAGTTAATTAACCCACAGTCAAAGCACTACCCAGAAGACCACTACCCAGAAAATCAGACTAGCAAGAGTCAGACAATCGCTCCAGAAGACAACCCCATAAAAGTCCAACTGGGTGCAGAAAATTTTTAAAAAACAAACAGTAGTGTAACCATAGCATGGCTCACCATCAGCACTGAGTGCACCCACATTAATCATTATGCCAACCAAGAAGAACACAAAAATGCAGGCTTCATTCAAGAAGAATACAACAACACCGCAAAACAATCTGCAACTGCATGGAGATTTATAGGGGTGTGCACTGTGTTTTTGTTATATTGAGAATGATAACGAAATTCTTTATTTTTGTTACCGTTATTTTAATAGTTATTGTCAGTCAATCAAAAGCTTGCCATCTGGCATGGCCAGCCAATCAAAATTTGCCATCTAACCATCACTCAACGGTCCCCTCCTATATACCTCTCCTACAAAATATGGCATTAAGTTTCATTTCTAGAAGAAGAAGCTCAACTGTCCACCAGCCCCCCACTCATGCAGAAGTTTCCAAAGTTTCTGAAGTTTTTCAAACTTTTATGAATAACGGTTTTTGTCTTCAGAACTTTGGACTTTCCAACTGAATACCGTAAACTTTGGCAATTCCTAAAGTTTCCCGAAGACAAAGTTACAGCCTTAAACATAATCTTTGCTCTGCAATTGGTCATCTTCGGTGCAAGTGCAACATCACCACCACTTTAACTGCTTCCTTTTGGACTTCAGCTGCCACAGGGTATCCATAAACCATGGAGACATACAGTGCCAAAATGCCATGAGCGGTTGCCTAGCAGCCACCCAATCAATAGCCCCAGTCAAACAGTCACTCTGGAAGGCCACAAGGGCATGGATGGAGTGGTCACTTAGGTCTGTGGGCAATTACCCTAGAGCATTCTGGAACCCAGAGGACTCCATCAGTCCTAATTGTTCCTTCACCCCTATGGTCAGGTAGGCATACAGGGATGAGAGCCCTATGGCATACAGGGATGAGAGCCCGCAGGAGGTAATGGTCGGACTATGACAAGGCTGAACTAATAACACCCCCAATCATCGGGGACCCCACCTCAAGGTCAATGTAGAACAAGTCCAGAGTGTGCCCCCCCTTACGTGTCAGGCCTACTACCGCCTGGGACAGACCCATGGTTTTCATGATGGCCATAAACTCCAGCTCTGCACCATGCAACTTGAATTCTATGTGGATGTTGTAATCTCCCAAAACAATAATCTTTGGAGACTGTAAGATCAACTCCGAGACCAGGGCAGCTAGAACAGTTACGGAAGCTGCTGGGCAGTGAGATGCACAGTACACCAGCAGAATCCCCAATCTTTCCTGTGCCAAATCAACCACAAGACTGAAGCCCTCTATCTCAGACTCAGTCTGCACTGAAAACCTCCTGTCAGGTAAACCCTCCTGAAACATAATTGCTATGCCACCCCCATGTCCCTCTAGCCAGGACTGATGCTGAATAGAGTACCCAACTGGAATGAGGTCAGCCAAAATAAGCCCTGACAAATCATCCAGCCAGGTCTCTGTGATACAAACAATGTCAGAAGCCCAATCCAGGATCGAATACTGGATAATAGATGACCTATTGGCTAATAGAGGCATGCACCAATGGCCCATGTCATTTTTGTTTTTGTTTTAGTTTTTGTTATTTAAATCTTAATTTTTTTCCATAAATATCAATTTATTGTTTTTGTTTTTGCTTTTGTTTTCATTTTCCTTTGGTTTCAATAAAAACATATTTTTGTCTGCAACATTTATGTTTTTAATTATATTGGGCTGAAAAGTGGCATGCTTATACCTCCAATGGAAGGCAATAAGTGTACCAAATTCCAAAAAGATTGAATAAAGGAATCCAATTTTAAAAACAGTAGAATTATATTATATTTGCAAAAATCTGCATATACAGTCTTAGCTGTATCTTCTTTGTCTCACATTTAATATTGATGGAACTTTGCACATTTATACCCCTTCCTATATTTTCTGTCTCTGCCAAATTCAGAAGTATTGGATAAAGGGACCAGGTGGTATAAGCAATTAACTTATAAATGTATGTCTGACTGTAACATCTTTGTAGTCCAATCAGTGTTCATCAAATTTGGCAGGGTTGTATATCACACTTTTACAATAATCTCTGTCAAATATCAGAAATATATGATAAAGGGTCCCAATTTTATAAGCCTGCACAGCATATGCAGAGAAGGAACCTATGCCAGGGATTCTCTTACGTGTCACTGTGATATAAGATCGGTTTGTGATGCCAATTCGCCAGCAGAAATGTCAACCAAATATCCTCATTCTGTGCTGTGACCATCCCAACCTCTCTCCCCCACTTGATACTTGGAAGTCAGAAGCATCTGTTTAGGAAACAGCCAATAGAGATTATTTTATATCCTCTGTCACAGTGCTGCAGGATGTGATTGTGATGATAATTATCCATCCTGGATGTGTAAACTATGTCTCCTGATTGCTGGGATGCTATCCCCAAAGTCCCAGTTATGTCATTTCTATGCCCGCCTGAGGGCCGCCTTTTATCAAATTGTCCTGTAGTTTGATAGAGCTGACAGGGAAGGTATGTGATACATNCCTGGATGTGTAAACTATGTCTCCTGATTGCTGGGATGCTATCCCCAAAGTCCCAGTTATGTCATTTCTATGCCCGCCTGAGGGCCGCCTCCTATGCCCGCCTCGAAGCCACTACCGATTGGTCCTATAAAGCTGGAAGCATGCAGTGAATGTGTCTGTTAGTCTTTTGGGTTGCTCCACATCCTACCTCCTACAGCCTCCTTCCCCCTGCCATTCTGGGTGCCTGCTTCTGACTGGCACTGCATGTGTTGCTATTTATCTGAATAATGGTCTTCTAGGGGACAACCTCAATTGCTTATAAAATAGGGTCCCTTTATCAAATTGTCCTGTAGTTTGATAGAGCTGACAGGGAAGGTATGTGATACATTCCTGCCAAATGTCTTGTAAACAGGATGGAATATAAAGTTGTTACAGCTGAAAATGTATTTTCAGGTTAATGTCTCATACCATCAGGACCCTTTATCCAATCCTTCTGAAAACTGGAAGAAGTGTTAAGCCTGTGGAGGGACATGATATTCACAGGTTTCATGCAAATAATTGTATGGAAGATGAAGATATTGTAGCCATGAATGTGTATGGAGCTTTTCTTAAAATCACAACATTCAATTGCTTCTAAAATAGGTTCCCTTTATCTAATAATTTTGAAAATTGGTACACATAGTGCCCACCATTGCAGGTACAATATATGCATGTTTCATCAGAATTTAATAAGAAGCAAAAATGTTATAGCTGGAAATGAAAATTTTTGTTATCATTATTGTAATAATGAAAACTTACGACCTTGTGTTCAACAGTACCAGCAAAAGGCCAGGGGCTCCAGAGACCTCAGTCTCCTGACTACCCAATGCAAGGAGGGTCGAGAGAGGGACAGGCACCAACCACCTGTCCCTCAACTTCTGATGACAATACCTCCCCTGAGGACCATATTTCCCATGCCCCAGAATGACCCCTATCACTGCTGTAACCAAACACCCACCCAGAATGGTCTCCCCAGCCTGTCACCCAGTGGCCCCTACACCAGGGTAGTGGAAAGGGTTATCCTCACCCCACCCCCTACCTCCCACATGTAAGAACCCCCAGCCTCTCACAGGGGAGTCCAAACATGCACTATTTTCCCTCCCACCCAACCCCCACCATAAACACCCTCAAGGCATCCCCCCTCCCATCCCTAAACCTCCCACTCTCACAGAGGGGCTGGGACACCCCCATCCCTGTTCCTCCATCACCCCCCATATACCTGCCCATACCCCTCTCACCAGGTGGTAGTGGTGCCATACCCCACTCCCTATCCCCCCCCCCAATTTGGACCCCATCCTTCCCTCCAGAAACCAGACCCCTCCCCCCCAAGCCATTCCCTCCAACCCTAAGCCCACACACTCCTAAACCAGTTTAAAAGCAATTAACACCTTGCAACCATCCTCAAAGTGCAAATAACTAAGGTTTCTGGCTACCACCTCCACTTCCACCTGCAAACGGCTAATAACAGACTCTGCCCTTTGGCCAGCATCTTTCTGCAGTTGCTCTCTACCTGTAGTGGAGCACAGAAGCCACAGGTGGAGAAGATCAAGCAGGGACAGCATGCAAGCAAGCAGTCATGCAGTTGTTAGCAGCCCTTCTCCCTCTCCCCCTTCTAAGTTTTATTTTTATTAATTTTTATTTATACAAAATTTGTATCCCGCCCCTCCTGCCGACAGGGCAGCCTGGGGCGGCAAACAGCAAATATAAAAACAATAAAACAATTAAAACTGTTAAAATTCACAAAAATTAAGGGGAAAAAACATGCACCAGGATGCACGCCTTAAGGAGGTAATGGTCAGACCATGACAACGGCTCCACGCCCCTGACTTCTACTAACTGACCCCCCGCCTCAAGGCCGGTGCAGAAAACCAAATCCAGTGTGAAAGAGATCACTTAGTTAAAACATACAGGGTGACTTCAGCACAGAACTTGTAACTTAGGAGAAAGGGAGACTTTGGTGGTTTTATGCTGTCTTTGTGGAAACCTGTCAGGCATCTGCTATCAGGCCGGTAAAAACTGGGTACCAAAGCATGCTCAGGACCTTGAGGTCAGAGTTCAAAAAGGGCAAAGGGGTAACTGGGGCTTACAGTAAAAAAATAATGTCAGGACAGATCCAGAACAAGCACAGGGGCAAACCAAAACTACGATCAAGGCTATGCCAGATTAAAAATCATCAGATGAGGGAGGCGCAGAAGACTGGGAACAAACACACACTCATGTCCAGTCTATTGGAAACCATGGACAATGCATTCTAAGTATTCACAGAATTTTAGGGGTGTGCACCAGGACCCCATGAAGTTTTTCATTTTTTGTTATCGTTTTCATTATTAAAATGTGTTGTTTTTGTTTTTGTTAATAACAAAATGTAATTTTTTATTATCATTGTCGATATCGGTATTGGTATCTCTCTGTGTGTGTGTATATATATATATATATATATATATATATATATATATATATATATATATA
>QEPC01005639.1:108623-125309 GCA_003113815.1 Sphenodon punctatus | reverse complement strand
GTGTCTGTGCCACTTCACTTGGTGCTGACCCCGGTGTGGCCTGCCCTGACTCAACCCATGTAGGGCAGGTGGGGCTGGGCTCTGGCCGGCATCCCGGCCTCGTGGTGGTGACTCTGTCTCTCTCCTGTGCAGGTGGCAGAGGTCCCCGTGGCAGTTCGGTCCTGGTGGAGCGTGGCTGGGCATGGAGCCTGCGCCAGCACCTTGCTGCCCAGCTCCAGGAGACAGGGAGCACTGCGCCGCCGCCTCTGAATGCGCTGGTGGCTGAGCTGATCTCCGTCTTTGCCAGCGTGCTGCAGCGGAGCAACAGCCGAAGTGCCTGGCTCCGCCTGCTGGAGGCGCTGCGGCTGCTCAAGCCCTTTCAGGAGCAGTTGGCTGGTCGGGCGGAGCTGCTGCCCTATCTGGAGAGCCTCTACTACCAGTACCGCAGCAGCCAGGCCCTGGTGTCCGACCTGGATGTCCTGGGGGCCATGGGCGCAGCCTTCCCCTGGGACGACTCGCTGCTCCACACTCCCCCGCCGGTGCGGGCTGCATGCCGCAGGGAGCCGCCGCCCCCAGTCAAGGCGCTCCCTGTCAGCTCCCCGCTGCCAGTCTTTGCAGGACAGTCCTGCCCCTTTGTGCTGGGCCGGGGGCACGGCTTGTGCCAGTCGCCAGCCCCTGTGTCCTTGCAGGAGCTGCAGAGGCGTGTGGGGCTGGTTGGCGCGGAGCTGGCGGAGAAAGAGACCTCCTGGAGGAGAAGCCTCAAAGTCATGCCCCTTGTGCTAGGCACCGATCTGCCTGTGGAGTACCCCTGCTCCGGGCCAGGCGACGCTGCAAGGTAAGGGCAGAGCCTGCTGCAGCGGGAGCGGGGCTTTGGCAGGGAATGGAGTGCCGTGGGTTAGAGCGGGAGGGGAGTGGGGGCTAGTGGAGAAAGTGCAGGACTTGGCCCTGGGAAGCCAGGTTCAAATCCTGCGCTAGCCATGAACTGACCGGGCAAGTCACAGCCTCTCAGCCTCGGTTCCCCATCTGTAAAATGGGAATGGGTGTGTGTCTGTCCCTGTGTTCCCCTCACCCTTGTCTACCAGACTGGAAGCCCCCTGGGCAGGGACCTGTCTCCGGAAATCTGTCAGTGTCAAGTGCTATGTCCACTTGGTAGCACGCTCGAAATGATGATTAGCAGGTAGCACTAATGGCCTTTCCCCCTGCGGTCCCCTCCCAGCGACGCTGTTACAGCTAGAGCCAATGCCCCCCTTTCCCTGTCTCCAGGGGCCTGTGTGGCCGATAACGGGGCAGGCTCTAGGATGGGTGTTTCCTGGCCCTGTGTCAGAATGGAAGAGTCCTGAACTCCTGTGCCCCATCTCTCAGTGGAGCCGTTTGACCCGTAGCCAGGGTCTGGCACCCCACCCTGCTGCCAGTGCGCTAATTGGAGCTGCTGGCCCCTGCAGGCCCCGCCCTTTACCAGGCAGAGAAGCTGCAATGCCAGCCCCCGCCCAGGAGGTGCCAGGAGACGAGGAGGCAGCAGGACGGCCCCTTGACGGCATCCGGGCAGCGGAGATTTTTGTGAGAAACAGGCTCCTGGGGAAAATCGACTTCATCTACCTCAACGTGGCCCCCAACCGGCACTTCAGGTAGCTGGATCTGCCCAGTCCTGCCCTGCCAGGCCATGGTGTGGGGAATATGGGACAGCAAGGCGAAGGAGGGAGTATACGACACAAGGACACAAACCCCGCGCACAGACACACACTATTGGTGTTAAAGGAGCTCTCAGTATCGCTGGGAGGGCAATTGTAGGCTACAAGGCACCTGACCCAGCCACCCTTCATCAGGGGCCTATCGGGGATGTCACGCCCGGGATTAGAGTGACCCTCCACACACACAGGGCCCAGGAGAGGAAACAAGTGAGGAGGGGGTAGGGACCCCAGGCTCTGGGTACCCCCGAGGGGAGCGGGGAGGGATTAGGGCAGCCACACATAGGAAGGCACTTAAGGCCAACAGCAAGGGAGATAGAAGCACACAGCACTCGAACACACTCACTCACCGCACACAGCCCTCGTCACACGGGAACAGGGAATGGGAAGGGATTCGAGCAAACCACAGGTTCTCCAAATACCAACGCACGGGCCAGATCACAGGGACCAGCAAAGAAGAGCCCAATGGCCCTCCTTTTATGTGCCTTGCTTCAGACCCCACCCTCACTTCAGCTGCAGGCACTCAGAGCGCCCCAGCTGTCTCTCATCAGGTATCGCTGGCACAGCAGACTGCAAGCAGGGGAAGGCTCTACAGACACAGGTACTGGAGTTGTGGGGAGCGCGACCTCCTGGCCACCGCGAGCCGCCCCTCCCCCGCTGTCCCTGCGGCCCCCGGCCCCGCCATACCCAGACACATGACAACCACACTCTGCTCCTTGCAGGCCCTATGACCTGGTCGTGGTCCCCAAGAGGCTGGTCAATCCCCAGCATTATGTCTTCTCCCCCTTTGGGGTGCTGTCCGTCCACCCTGAGGAGGGGTCTGAGGCCCTGACGCTGGGCGACTGGCACCGTCAGGCCGTGTTCTGGCAGCTGCTGCAGTACATCCCTTTCTTCAAGCACTGCCTGGTCCGCAAAGCATTCTCCCGGTGAGCCCTAGCTTCTCTGAGGGGTGGGGAGGGAACCAGAGACCCCACACCGCCCCTGTCCCCACTGGCCGGGGGATCTTGGCAGGAAACTGAGGCAGGGCCTAGTTGGGACAAGGACGGGGCAGCAGGGGACTGGCTGATCTCATGCCCTTGTCTTTGCTCCTCTCTGTCCCCAGCTGGTGGCGGAATGTGACGCACCTGCAGCTGCTGCGACGGCAGGAGGCCCTGGCTAGCCGCCTCCTCCCTGCTGTGCCCCACTTTGGAGCCGGGCTGCTGCACATCTCTAGGTGAGCGACACCTGACTGTGCCCTCGATGGGCTGTGGCTCTGCTCCCTCCCCTCTCGCCCCAGTTAGGATGGTCTCTCTTCCTCCAGACTCCTGCAGGAACTGAGCTCCGTGCACTGGCTGCCGCAGAATGTCTCTCGTTGCTACAGCTTCCCCGAGCTCCAGCGGTGCCTGGCCCAGGAGAAGAGTCATGCTGGGAGCCTCCTTGTCCGATTCCTCACCCTCTCCTCAGCCATCCTGGAGCTGGTAGGATCCCCCTCCAGCTCTGTGCTGGCGGCTGGCTGGGCCGGCAGGGTAGAATGGATGGGGCTAGAGGCTGGGGCTGGTGGGGAGGGGCTTCACCCCTGCCTGTGGCATCGGGGTGGGCAGCTGCTGCTTTATCTTGGGTGGCCGTGACTCAGTTTCCCTACTTGTAATGTGGTGCCGGAGTCACAAGGGCTGACTCTCCCCAGACCGCAGAATGCCAGCTCTGCCTCTCCGCTCTCCCCCCCTCTGGGATTGAAACAGAGGGATTAAGGTCCTGCTTTGCCTCAGGACGAGGAGCAGGCTTTGGCCTTCTCGAATCTCCAAGGGAAGGGAGTTCCATCTCTGTGGGGCCGCCACGGAGAACGCCTGCCTGCCTGCCTGCCTGCTTGTGGTGGGTGGAAGGTCCCCGCGAGAGGGCACGCCTGTCGGAGCTCAGCCTGTGATGGGGTGGGTCTGTCCGTTAATCTGGAATGGCTGAGTCTGTCTGTCCCCTCTTTGGCGCCAGGTGCGGGATGACACCTACAAGATTGTGCATGGGCTGCAGACCCAGGTGCAGGACTCCAAGCTCTACATCACCAAGAGGTCTCTCTACCACCAGAAGGTGCAGTACAAGGGCCTGCAGCGAGGCCTGCAGGGCGCAGAGTCCTGGCTGCAGAGATTGGGCTGCCTGGCCTTGCTGGTCAACTTCCTGAGCTGCCAGAACCTGGTTTCCATCCTGGAAGATGAGATCACAGCCTTTCTCAGCCACGTCATGCAGGTGCGCGCGCCGTCTCCACCTCTGCGCCCTGCCCAGACACCCAGTGCCCACGGAGCCGGCCCCCCTCCTGCCCTGCCCAGACACCCAGTGCCCACGGAGCCGGCCCCCCTCCTGCCCTGCCCAGACACCCAGTGCCCACGGAGCCAGCCCCCCTCCTGCCCTGCCCAGACAGCCAGTGCCCACAGAGCTGGCCCCCTCGTGCTCTGCCAAGACACCTAGTGCCCCTGCAGGTTTTTTGTGACCAGGTGGCTCCTCTGGCCCCTTTAAGGTGCTGGGGATGTCTCTTGGGGAACTAGCAGTGGCCCATCACAGACACATTTTCTTAGTTTCTGGGTTCCTTCAATCCTGGGCCTTGTGGGGCTGAACCTCCGATCAGACCCCAGGTCAATGGTAAGGGTCTTTAAAGGTCTGTCCTCTGCCCTCCCCCCCTACAGCCAGCCCACTCCACCAACATAGAACCCCTATGCAGGGACCAGGCCTAGCCCAGTAAGTCCCAGGCAGAGAAACAAAAGGGCCATCACAAGGTGGCTCCCACCTGCCAGGCTGGTCCCACATTGTTCCCTTGTGGCTGGGTCAGGTTCAAGCTAACAGTCCTCACTCCAGCATTTCCCACTCAAACTGAGGGCTTGATCCATTTACACCCATCAGCCCCTTGTGCTTAATTAGGCCTCGGGTGCAGTCCTCTACTGGTCCTGGCACCTGTCCCTTTGTTGTTAGCACCTGCTGCAGCGCTATCCGGTGCTACTCCAAGTGTCTGCTCGATCTGTGCTGATGCTAAAACCTAGCCCTGCTAGATTTCCCTCTCCTGCCCTGCCCAGAGCCCTGTGTCCTGCCTCCCACTGGGCTCCCTGTCCCTCAGGGACCGCCACGCCCTGAAGCGGCTCCTTCGGTCTACTGGGGGTGCCTTCTTGGAGGTCCCCCGTGTTAAGCGGGGGGACACAATGGAGAGGGCATTCTTGGTGGCCGGGCCGCATCTTTGGAACTCCCTATTGGAGGAAGTTCGCCTGGCCCCAAGCCTTCTGATATTCCGGCAACGGTGTAAAACCTGGCTGTTCGCCCAGGCCTTTGGGGAGGGGGGCTTAGTGGACTTTTTATCGCCCCGACCCTATTTATTTTTTTAATGTATCCTGGGCCCTGTTCTTAATATTGAGATTGTATTTTTATATGTTTTAAATTGTTTTATATTTATGTTTTTATTGTTGGAAGCCGCCCCAAGCTGTGTTCAGGAGGGGCCGGGTATAAATCAAATCAATAAATAGATAAATGTTGCTCTGCTGTCCCCACGCAGGCCGATGGAACCACGCGGGAAGCTGTGGTCCGAGTGCAGCTGGTATTCGATGCGGACAGTCAGCTGATCCCCTTTCCCTCCAGCCAGCAGCTGGAGGACTGTTTGGTCGGGGCCCTGGGGGCCGTGGTGGAGACTGTCCTGCAGGTCGGTGCTCTCTGACTGAGCCAAGGCAGCCGATTCCTGGGAAGCATGGCTGCTGGCTGGCGGATGGGATGGGATAGGATGGAGCCTGGAGCCTGGCAGCAGCCTGACCTGGAGACCACGGTCCCTGTCTCTGCAGTGGTGCTGAGTGATCCCCCTGCCTTTTCTCTGTCCAGATCACCCGCCCTGAGCCAGAAAGGCCAGTGAGCCAACCCAGAGAGAGGCAAGCAGGCGCTGAGCCCCCGGAGGGGCCAGGCTTTGGTCCGGTGCAGGGGCAGCCCCTGCTGAGGGGTAAGTGAACGCTCTGGGGGGCTTCTAGCCTCGTGGGGGACTGTCCGGCTGGGGCAACGTGGCAGCGTGTGCCCCCCCCCCGCTGTCTGGTGTGGGGCAGCCCCTGCTGAGGGGTAAGTGAACGCTCTGGGGGGCTTCTAGCCTCGTGGGGGACTGTCCGGCTGGGGCAACGTGGCAGCGTGTGCCCCCCCCCCGCTGTCTGGTGTGGGGCAGCCCCTGCTGAGGGGTAAGTGAACGCTCTGGGGGGCTTCTAGCCTCGTGGGGGACTGTCCGGCTGGGGCAACGTGGCAGCGTGTGCCCCCCCCCCGCTGTCTGGTGTGGGGCAGCCCCTGCTGAGGGGTAAGTGAACGCTCTGGGGGGCTTCTAGCCTCGTGGGGGACTGTCCGGCTGGGGCAACGTGGCAGCGTGTGCCCCCCCCCCCCGCTGTCTGGTGTGGGGCAGCCCCTGCTGAAGGGTAAGTGAACGCTCTGGGGGGCTTCTAGCCTCGTGGGGGACTGTCTGGCTGGGGCAACGTGGCAGCGTGTGCCCCCCCCCCCCGCTGTCTGGTGTGGGGCAGCCCCTGCTGAAGGGTAGGTGACTGCTCTGGGCCTCTCTATCCTGGTGGGGGACTGTCTGGCTGGGGCAGCGTGTCAGCGTGTGCCCCCCCCCCCCGGGGCGGGACCCAAGGAAGCATGTATAAGGTAACCCTTCCCTCTCTCTCCCCCCGCCCCCCCCCCGGCACAGGGCACCAGAAAACAGATCCAGGTGGGGCTGGAGCCCTGTGCTCCCAGATCCAGCACTCTCTGTGTGGGCAGGAGCCCAAATTGGTGCAGCAGCTGGAGCTGAAGGCGATCGGGGGCCTGGAAGTGGTTGGGCACCGGCTGAGGAGCCAGTATCCGCTACCGTCAAGGGAGCAGCTGGAGAGAGACCTGCAATCCAGCAGCATCATCCAGGGGGCGGTGGCTGCCCAGCGGGCCTTGCTGGAGGTAAGTCACTCTGGGGAGCCAGCCCTCCTGCCCAGGCCTCCCTCTCCATGCCACGCTCAGCTCCGTCCAGTGAGACTTGGTTGCTAGGGGGAGCCCTTCTAGTCTGTCCCAGTGTTACGGGGGTTGGGATCCACTACCGCCTTTCTGGGTTGGGTGACTCAATTTCCCTCACTTGCAGCCCACCCAACGCCAGGGTTTAGGCTGTGTCCCCCAGTGGCAGGTGGCTCCATAGCACAAGGCCATCAGGATCCATCTTTCAAGGCAGGGGCAGGATTTCCTTGGCTGCTCTGATGCCTGGAAATGGGAGGATCTTTCACTTTCTCGTATTAGGGAAACTGGAATGGCAGGGTCTCCATCTCGACTCTCCTTGCTGCCCTCGGGTCCCACCTTTAATGTGTGTGGTCGGTTCTGTCTTAGTTGGGTGTGGGGAGGCCTCTGGCAGTGCCGCCGCCACCGCCACTTGGGCAGCTACACTCTGACTGAGTCAATGCCCCCAGCCAATTGCCCAGCCCCGCTACCGATGCTGAACCATCCTGTCAGGCCCCCACACTCTTTCCCTTGTGGAGTCTGAGCCTGGAGCCCAGGTTGCCTTTTGAAACCTGGGGGACTTGGGGAGTCCCGTGAAGTCAGCCCTGGGGTCTGAGGGAACCCACCAACTCCATTGGGCTTTGCTGGAATGAGAACACCGCCTGCCCCCACAGGCAGGTACAGACTGTGCCCAAGGGTGACCCACGGCCCCTTCTCTCTCGTCGTCCCCCCATCTGCCCCAGGTCAGCTGGCAGCCTAGATGGGTAAACTCCCTGCCGGTCCGGCCATAGAGAATACCCCAGCCCCAGGGATGCATGGAGACCAGCTCACAGGAAAAGGTTTCTGATTGTCAAGAAGTATTGGAGCTCATACAGCATTGGAAGCCACTCCGAGCAGGCCATGCTGCTGGCGTAACTTCCTAACCCTCCCAAAGCTGGTGAGTCTGGCTTGAGCCGGACGGGCTGCTGGTACCAGCAAGCTCTGCAGAGAGCCCCTGCTTTGTCCTCTGCCATGAACGGCCAGGGGACCCCTGGCCCCTCTGTCACCGGGATCGAGGTCCCCCTCTCTCTCTAGGCTGTCCCCCGAATGCCCACTAGGCCAGCCGCAACCCAGTTGCCTATGCCCACATGAATCCCCAAGTGATCAGCAACCCTCACCGCAATCGGAGCTTTCAGAGGTCCGCACCTCCAGAAACGCCTCCCCTTGGTCTCCCAGCCCAGCCGTAACGCAGAGAACTTTCTCTGGCCACCCGTAGCTTGGAAGACTTCACTGTGGGGTTGTCTTATATGAAAAAGGTCTGTCTAGGCTCTCACCTAGATAGAGTGCCCCCTTAGTGAACCCCCCAAGGCCGAATAAACACACAGGCACGCTAGGCTTGGTTATAAAACATATATTAAGTGAATACGAGTATAAGGCTGTTGATCGGATGGTGCAAGTCCACAAATCAAATATAAAGCAAACGCATTCTAAAATCCACTGAAGTTCCCTGCCTGCCCTCTTACCCTAAGGCACAATCCAGGTCCATCAGAGTCTCTCGTGGCCTTGGTGTTGAGGCCGGACTCAGTCCCTTTAGTGACTTGGAAAGTCTCTAGTTCATGGTTGTGCAGCCCCTCCTGTAAGCTGCTTACTCCTTGCTGGTCAAGGTGGAAGAGAGAGTGTAGAGATTTTGTGTCTTCACTTTCTTTGCAGGGGGCTCAAGTCACTTCCCTCTCCTGCTCCTTTTGTTATTATGAGCTGGTTGTAGATCACACCTGGGCATTACTTTGCAACAAAATGCTCGTTCTGCCTAACAATGGTTTTTCTGTCCCCCCACCCTGCCAAACCAGTTCAGCAGGGTGGTAAGGCTCACAATCTTCTAATCTTTATCTTTATCTCTCCTTGTTAGTAGCTATATTTACTCCCCAGTACCCCCAAATTCTGTGTCCCATTACCCCAAATGTCTGTGTTGCCCCCTTTCCCCCATGACACCCTCTCAGAGCGAGAGCATTGTGACCTGGTTCCCGTCCTCATGGCCCCCGCTGGGCCCGTTCCCTCTGACCGTACCTTGCGCACTCCGCTTACCCGAATGCAGGTCCATGGCTTGTCTCAGCCTGGGCTAAATTCACCTCTAGCTCTTAGTCACTATCCTTTAAAAACTTCCCAACAGCTTTTCTTGATCCTTCCAGTTCCTCTGCTCCTCCATGGGCCCCGTGGGGCTGGCCGGTCTTGTCTTCCACCTGTTTCCCTCCATTGACATTAGTTCACCTATGAATCCTTTTTACCTTCCTATCTCTCAGCCTGTCGGTCGGGTTTGAGACTGAAAATCTCTCTTTGGATCTATTTTACTTTACTTTACCTTGACATACAAGTCACCATCTTCGTTCGATTGAGGCTGCTTTCCCACAAGATGCCGCGCGCAGCCTTTGGTACCGCGGGAGCCTGTGTGAGTCGAATGACGTTTCGCTCCCGTCTTGTGGGAAAGGCTGGCAAGCAGGCGTGTCGGAGAAAGTAGGATTTCACTGCGAGACCCGCACTCACGCCTTTTCCATGAGATGGCAGCGGCGCATCATTTGACTCGCGCAGGTTCCCGTGGCGTCAAAGGCTGCGCATGGCGTCTCGTGGGAAAGCAGCCTCCGTGTTAATAGACCACGGGATAGATAGGTCGCAGCAAGATCATGCCGTGTGTTCTGTGACCGTTGCTGTCTGTCGCTGATCACATCCTTGGGGGCAGCGTTAGCCAATCCAGGTCCTAGAGAGGGAGGCGTGGCCCTAACAGCCAGATGCTTGAATTCCCTTCCCATAGGGTTTGATCAGTTTCTATCCTGGCTTGTCCAATCGCCAGCGGCTGCTGCTGAGGTGCCGTATGGCTCTGCCCTGACAGACAAGCTGGGGGCCAGCCCAGTCGCTGCCTGGGTCTTCTAGCCAGCACTGCCCCTGCCCTGTCCCCTCAGGCTGCTCTCGGTGAGACCCAGGAGATGTGTCAGCAGCAGGCCTGGCTGGTGGAGATCCATGGCTTCGCTCACAGCTGGAGCACTGCACAGCTGGAAGCAATGAAGGGTTGGCCACCTGAGGACTACGTCACCCGGATCCGAAAACTCCGGGCCTGGGCAGAGCGCATCCAGGAGGTTCCTCGCTCCATCACCACACGCAACCGTCTCTTCTTTGTGGATTGTAGTGCCATCCAGCAGGAGACTGGTAGGTGGGGGGCACTGCCATCCAGCAGGAGACTGGTAGGTGGGGGGGCACTGCCATCCAGCAGGAGACTGGTAGGTGGGGGGCACTGCCATCCAGCAGGAGACTGGTAGGTGGGGGGCACTGCCATCCAGCAGGAGACTGGTAGGTGGGGGGCACTGCCATCCAGCAGGAGACTGGTAGGTGGGGGGCACTGCCATCCAGCAGGAGACTGGTAGGTGGGGGGCACTGCCATCCAGCAGGAGACTGGTAGGTGGGGGGCACTGCCATCCAGCAGGAGACTGGTAGGTGGGGGGCACTGCCATCCAGCAGGAGACTGGTAGGTGGGGGGCACTGCCATCCAGCAGGAGACTGGTAGGTGGGGGGCACTGCCATCCAGCAGGAGACTGGTAGGTGGGGGGCACTGCCATCCAGCAGGAGACTGGTAGGTGGGGGGCACTGCCATCCAGCAGGAGACTGGTAGGTGGGGGGCACTGCCATCCAGCAGGAGACTGGTAGGTGGGGGGCACTGCCATCCAGCAGGAGACTGGTAGGTGGGGGGCACTGCCATCCAGCAGGAGACTGGTAGGTGGGGGGCACTGCCATCCAGCAGGAGACTGGTAGGTGGGGGGCACTGCCATCCAGCAGGAGACTGGTAGGTGGGGGGCACTGCCATCCAGCAGGAGACTGGTAGGTGGGGGGCACTGCCATCCAGCAGGAGACTGGTAGGTGGGGGGCACTGCCATCCAGCAGGAGACTGGTAGGTGGGGGGCACTGCCATCCAGCAGGAGACTGGTAGGTGGGGGGCACTGCCATCCAGCAGGAGACTGGTAGGTGGGGGGCACTGCCATCCAGCAGGAGACTGGTAGGTGGGGGGCACTGCCATCCAGCAGGAGACTGGTAGGTGGGGGGCACTGCCATCCAGCAGGAGACTGGTAGGTGGGGGGCACTGCCATCCAGCAGGAGACTGGTAGGTGGGGGGCACTGCCATCCAGCAGGAGACTGGTAGGTGGGGGGCACTGCCATCCAGCAGGAGACTGGTAGGTGGGGGGCACTGCCATCCAGCAGGAGACTGGTAGGTGGGGGGCACTGCCATCCAGCAGGAGACTGGTAGGTGGGGGGCACTGCCATCCAGCAGGAGACTGGTAGGTGGGGGGCACTGCCATCCAGCAGGAGACTGGTAGGTGGGGGGCACTGCCATCCAGCAGGAGACTGGTAGGTGGGGGGCACTGCCATCCAGCAGGAGACTGGTAGGTGGGGGGCACTGCCATCCAGCAGGAGACTGGTAGGTGGGGGGCACTGCCATCCAGCAGGAGACTGGTAGGTGGGGGGCACTGCCATCCAGCAGGAGACTGGTAGGTGGGGGGCACTGCCATCCAGCAGGAGACTGGTAGGTGGGGGGCACTGCCATCCAGCAGGAGACTGGTAGGTGGGGGGCACTGCCATCCAGCAGGAGACTGGTAGGTGGGGGGCACTGCCATCCAGCAGGAGACTGGTAGGTGGGGGGCACTGCCATCCAGCAGGAGACTGGTAGGTGGGGGGCACTGCCATCCAGCAGGAGACTGGTAGGTGGGGGGCACTGCCATCCAGCAGGAGACTGGTAGGTGGGGGGCACTGCCATCCAGCAGGAGACTGGTAGGTGGGGGGCACTGCCATCCAGCAGGAGACTGGTAGGTGGGGGGCACTGCCATCCAGCAGGAGACTGGTAGGTGGGGGGCACTGCCATCCAGCAGGAGACTGGTAGGTGGGGGGCACTGCCATCCAGCAGGAGACTGGTAGGTGGGGGGCACTGCCATCCAGCAGGAGACTGGTAGGTGGGGGGCACTGCCATCCAGCAGGAGACTGGTAGGTGGGGGGCACTGCCATCCAGCAGGAGACTGGTAGGTGGGGGGCACTGCCATCCAGCAGGAGACTGGTAGGTGGGGGGCACTGCCATCCAGCAGGAGACTGGTAGGTGGGGGGCACTGCCATCCAGCAGGAGACTGGTAGGTGGGGGGCACTGCCATCCAGCAGGAGACTGGTAGGTGGGGGGCACTGCCATCCAGCAGGAGACTGGTAGGTGGGGGGCACTGCCATCCAGCAGGAGACTGGTAGGTGGGGGGCACTGCCATCCAGCAGGAGACTGGTAGGTGGGGGGCACTGCCATCCAGCAGGAGACTGGTAGGTGGGGGGCACTGCCATCCAGCAGGAGACTGGTAGGTGGGGGGCACTGCCATCCAGCAGGAGACTGGTAGGTGGGGGGCACTGCCATCCAGCAGGAGACTGGTAGGTGGGGGGCACTGCCATCCAGCAGGAGACTGGTAGGTGGGGGGCACTGCCATCCAGCAGGAGACTGGTAGGTGGGGGGCACTGCCATCCAGCAGGAGACTGGTAGGTGGGGGGCACTGCCATCCAGCAGGAGACTGGTAGGTGGGGGGCACTGCCATCCAGCAGGAGACTGGTAGGTGGGGGGCACTGCCATCCAGCAGGAGACTGGTAGGTGGGGGGCACTGCCATCCAGCAGGAGACTGGTAGGTGGGGGGCACTGCCATCCAGCAGGAGACTGGTAGGTGGGGGGCACTGCCATCCAGCAGGAGACTGGTAGGTGGGGGGCACTGCCATCCAGCAGGAGACTGGTAGGTGGGGGGCACTGCCATCCAGCAGGAGACTGGTAGGTGGGGGGCACTGCCATCCAGCAGGAGACTGGTAGGTGGGGGGCACTGCCATCCAGCAGGAGACTGGTAGGTGGGGGGCACTGCCATCCAGCAGGAGACTGGTAGGTGGGGGGCACTGCCATCCAGCAGGAGACTGGTAGGTGGGGGGCACTGCCATCCAGCAGGAGACTGGTAGGTGGGGGGCACTGCCATCCAGCAGGAGACTGGTAGGTGGGGGGCACTGCCATCCAGCAGGAGACTGGTAGGTGGGGGGCACTGCCATCCAGCAGGAGACTGGTAGGTGGGGGGCACTGCCATCCAGCAGGAGACTGGTAGGTGGGGGGCACTGCCATCCAGCAGGAGACTGGTAGGTGGGGGGCACTGCCATCCAGCAGGAGACTGGTAGGTGGGGGGCACTGCCATCCAGCAGGAGACTGGTAGGTGGGGGGCACTGCCATCCAGCAGGAGACTGGTAGGTGGGGGGCACTGCCATCCAGCAGGAGACTGGTAGGTGGGGGGCACTGCCATCCAGCAGGAGACTGGTAGGTGGGGGGCACTGCCATCCAGCAGGAGACTGGTAGGTGGGGGGCACTGCCATCCAGCAGGAGACTGGTAGGTGGGGGGCACTGCCATCCAGCAGGAGACTGGTAGGTGGGGGGCACTGCCATCCAGCAGGAGACTGGTAGGTGGGGGGCACTGCCATCCAGCAGGAGACTGGTAGGTGGGGGGCACTGCCATCCAGCAGGAGACTGGTAGGTGGGGGGCACTGCCATCCAGCAGGAGACTGGTAGGTGGGGGGCACTGCCATCCAGCAGGAGACTGGTAGGTGGGGGGCACTGCCATCCAGCAGGAGACTGGTAGGTGGGGGGCACTGCCATCCAGCAGGAGACTGGTAGGTGGGGGGCACTGCCATCCAGCAGGAGACTGGTAGGTGGGGGGCACTGCCATCCAGCAGGAGACTGGTAGGTGGGGGGCACTGCCATCCAGCAGGAGACTGGTAGGTGGGGGGCACTGCCATCCAGCAGGAGACTGGTAGGTGGGGGGCACTGCCATCCAGCAGGAGACTGGTAGGTGGGGGGCACTGCCATCCAGCAGGAGACTGGTAGGTGGGGGGCACTGCCATCCAGCAGGAGACTGGTAGGTGGGGGGCACTGCCATCCAGCAGGAGACTGGTAGGTGGGGGGCACTGCCATCCAGCAGGAGACTGGTAGGTGGGGGGCACTGCCATCCAGCAGGAGACTGGTAGGTGGGGGGCACTGCCATCCAGCAGGAGACTGGTAGGTGGGGGGCACTGCCATCCAGCAGGAGACTGGNACAGGCAGGATGGTGACTCCATCAAACATTAAAAGTGTCTCAGTTTGGATCCCCAGATAGCGAAGCATCCAGGATCTCTGCTTTAAGTTAGAGAACTGGCCGTGCACAATACTTTAATCGTACACTTACACCCTAACTTCCAGCTACTGTACAAAGAAATGGTTTTTCATAGTGGAAGGGGGGAGAAGATCATAAGAATATAGTCAATGCCATTCTGGGTCAGAACAATGGTCCATCCAGCCCAGTATCCTGTCTCCGACAGCGGCCAATCACAGTGGCTTGGGAGAAGTCCCCAACAGGTCCCAGTGGAGCGATCCATTCCCCGTTGTTCACTCCCAGCTCCCGACAGTAAGAAGTCACATTCCCCAAACCTACCTGGCTAAGAGCCGCTAATGGACCAATCCGCCAAGAACGGATCCAGTCCTTGTTTAATCCCAGCTCTGCTGCTGACCTTGACCACCTCCTCTGTCTGGCAACAAATTCCACCACTTAATTGTGTGCTGAGTGAGAAAATAATTTCTCTTATGTGTTTTAAATCTGCTGCTGCCAGTTAATAGTAATTGAGAATGGTTGATGACCCTTGTCAAATGATAAAGGTCCTGACCCTGGACATTAAAAATAGGATAAATGATGAGTCATGAAATAGGAATGTTGAGCTGTGGATTGTCATATTTCTAAAGTAGTGAATGATGAAGAATTGTTTTTATTATGAACATTTATGGAGTGATAAATGTTAATCATGAAGGAGGCATTCGATTTTTTAACTTTAATGAGTATTAAAAATGCGGTTTAGAGGAATGTTGATGTAAAAGTTTAGAGGAATTTAGCATAGACAATAGGTTGGTAAAAAGTATTTTTGCTCTTAAACTTTATTGAGTTTTAATCAACGTGGAATGTGTACAAAGTAATAACAACAACAACAAATCATTTTTTAATTTAAAAAAATGCAAAGAGTTAAGAAAAGCCTTGCTTACCCCCCTACCTAGTGTCCGGGTGAGGATAAAAACGAAGAAGTAAAAAGATGAATTTTGATGTAAAAATACAAGTGAGGCAGAGTCCGGGAGATGTTGCTACTTCGCCGGTTCTCTATGGAATGGCTCCTTTCCCTTGGTTTTTTTTGGCCGGCTTTAGCACCGAGCCAATCAGAAGGGGCGACGCCAACCCCCCCCCCAAGGGCTAGTGTCCAATCAGAGGTGCGTGACGTCGCATCATGCGGTTCGTCAGGGGGCCAATCAGAAAGGAGGGGGGCCGTTTGAATTTTGTGTTTGAGCCAATCAGAAAAACCTCTCAGTAAAATTGGGGGGGTGGGGGTTAAACGTATAAAAAGAGCCCCTTTGTCAGAGGCTGCTAAACTTTACTCAACAAAAGTCTTTTACTTTTAAAAAATACAAGTGCCTTCTTAGGCTGAGATTTTCTCAATGGAGCAGACCTTTGCCTGCGAGCTGACCTTGTTGTAAGGCTCAACAGCATCCTAGGGCAGCGAAGACCAGAGAGACTGGGTTAGAAATAAGGAAGAAGCCCCGTTTAAGCACCCAGAGGTGGTTTTCCTTTGTCTGTGTGGCAGGCAAGGATTGTAGATTTCAAAATAAAAGGGGGGTTAGAAAAGAGGCAGCCACAAGGATTTTAATTAATTAATTAATTAAAAAAAATTATACCCCACCCCTCCTGCCAGGCAGCCCGGGGCGGCTAACAATATCAAAATCAATAAAATAAATAAACCATATAAAATATTGCAATAATAACAATAGTCAAAGTAAAAGTGAGGAGAGAAACACCCCGCTCAACCCAACACCCCCCACCCTCACCAGTCTCCCTCGCCAAACGCCTGACGGAACAGCCAGGTCTTACAATTCGTGTGGAAACCTGGGAGCTCCGGGGCCAGATGGGCCCCCACCAGGAGGGAGTTCCAAAGGCGCGGTGCGGCCACCGAGAACGCCCTGTCCCGCCTGGCCCCCGGGGGACCTCCAACAGGGCGCCCCCAGATGACCGCAGGGGCCGGTCTAGAACCCGGGGGAGTGAGGCGGTCTCGCAAATACACAGGGCCCAGACCGTGTAGGGCTTTATAGGTCAAAACCAACACTTTGAATCGAGCCCGGAAGACTATTGGCAGCCAGTGCAGAGACCGGAGAACCGGTGTAATGTGCTCCCGGCGACCCAGCCCCACCAGGAGCCGAGCCGCCGCATTCTGCACCAGCTGCAGCTTTGTGTTTGAGCCAATCAGAAAAACCTCTCAGTAAAATTTGCGGGGGGTGGGTGGGTGTTAAACGTATAAAAAGAGGCCCTTTGTCGTCACCAGAGGTAGCCCCACGTAGAGCGCGTTGCAGTAGTCTAACCGAGAGGTGATAAAAGCGTGGATGATCGTGGCCAGATCTGGAACCGAAACCAATGGCTGAAGTCGCCGCACCAGATGTAACCGGCGGAAGACACTCCTCGCCACAGCTTCCACCTGGAGATCCAGGCAGAGTTGTGCATCGAGGAGCACCCCCAGGTTCCGCACCTGGGACGTCAGTGGAGGGCAAACTCCCTCAACCGAGGGGGTCGCCATCTCTATCTCTCCACTCCTTCCCTCTCCCCCTCTGTTCAAGCTCATCTCACCAACTGTCTCTCTGATATCTCCACCTGGACGTCTCAACGGCAACTCAAACTGAACATGGCGAACATTGAACTCCTGATCTTCCCCCCTCATCCTTCCTCTCCCTCTTCCTTGTCAATTGCCATTGACAGGGTCTCCATCCGCCCCGTCTCCCAGGCCCGTAGCTTGGGCTTCATCTTCGACTTGCACCTCACCTTCAAACCCTACATTGACTCTGTGGCCAAATCCTGCTGCTTCTCCCTCCACAACATTGCTAAGATCTGCCCTTTTCTGTCCGTCTGTCTGCCAAAACTCTCATCCACGCCCTAGTCATCTCACACCTTGACTATTGTAACCTCCTTCTCACTGGCCTTCCCCGCTCTCACCTTTCTTCCCTCATCTCTGTTCAAAACTTTGCTGCCAGGAT
>QEPC01005639.1:95504-108523 GCA_003113815.1 Sphenodon punctatus | reverse complement strand
GGGAGTCCCCTTGAGCCATGCCCCCCCGTCTCACCGGGGGGCAAGGCCCATCTACCCAGGACTCCCCCTCTCACAGGGAGTCCCCCAAACCCTCCCCAAGGGCCACCTCCCCTCCTCTCACCAGGGGGGTAGGCCCTATCCACCCTAACCCACTCCCCATGCCCCACACCCTCAACCCACACCTACTGCATCCCCACAAGCCCCTTAAAACCACAAGTTAAAAACAAATTAAAAACCACCACCCCCGTAACAACAGTAGCAATAATATTAATGGGGTGGTGACAACAGCAACAAGTTACACAACGACAGATGGTCGAGTTCCTAAATAAGCCTCTTACCCTACCAAGGTCCATAAGTTCTTCTCAGTCCTTGATGTAAGCGACTAGAAAGCAAAGTCCCCTCTCTCAGTCCGTGTCTTCCAGCCTAGCTTGCCGGCAAGATGCAGGATGCAGATGCAGCTGCTCCAGCTGGCTACGAGAGAGCTCCCCCCAAGGTGGCTTAATGGCCGCCTTAAATATCTTTCCTGGTCCCTTTGTCTCGGGTTTCCCGGTCATGAGCCTGTGTCTTTCCTCACGTAGCCAACCCAGGCCACATGACGATCCATTTGCATCTCCATAGGGCTCTGTCTGGCAAGGGTTTGCCATACACAATCTTTTAACTGTCCCTACTTCCTGGAGTTTGGTCAGTGTCACAGTCCTGATTTGGGTTTTACAGATCTCAGCTGTAACATTACATACATGTGGCACCTTTTGGTTTACATATTTACTAGGCTTGTAGTTTACATGTAGGCCAGCATCACACGTGTGTGACCCTATGTTCCTCCGTGACACATACCCAGCAACCATGCCGCTGCGGTAGGTGCGGGTTACCGCCTCTCTTCTAAAGAGAGTTCTGCCTAGGCGTCAAAGGGCAACCGTGCCTGTCCCCGGCAGAGAGACACAGGAATTGGATGGGGGTCACGAACCCTGCTGTAAAAACCGCATGTTGGGAGCTGATAAAGTTGTCCCGTCGCAGTAAAACAGGGGGATATAAAAGTTTAACTGTGGGGGGAAACTCTTAAAAGCTACAGAACCACGTAAAAATATATTTATCAAGCGTAAACAAGAAACACTCACGTCCAAGATGCAAAGATTTATTCAAAAATGCATTTTCCAAGTCGGTTGAATTCCCTTTAAACCCAGAGCAGTGTTTAAGAATGAGGCAACACCGCCATCTTGTGGCTAGTTTTATCTTTGAAATGCAGCCGTCTTAGCTGGGGAAAAAGCACCACGAAATGTTTTACACAATGTAGATAGCAGATGTGCCTAAGGGCAGGGCTAATTTCAGTAGAAGGCTGATATCTAAGGGACAAAGAACCCCGTCCTCACAGACAGTAAAACGTTGAAGAGACGGCTTTTGTTCTGGTGAGTAAAACTTGGGATGGGAGGCATGGTTTTGACCGGCTCTAAGGGCCCTGTTTTAAAAGGCGGGGGGAGCAGCATGCTTTAAAGGGTGTGTGTGTGTGAGAGAGAGAGAGAGGACATGAAAGCTATATTTGAAATGTTTTAAATGGGACAGAGGGGTGGGTTTTTCCGCGGTCTAAGGGAGCTGTTTTAAAAGACTAGGAGGGGGTTGAGAGCGGCCCTGCTTTTTAGCAGCATGCTTTAAAGAGGGGTTTGTGGGTGGGTGTGTATGCATGAAATGTGGTTTTAAAAGGGACAGAGGGACGGGTTTTGCCGTGGTCTAAGGGGTCTGTTTTAAAATGCAGGCTGCAGGTTTAAAAGACTGATTTAAATGTGTGTGCGCGAGCGGGATTTTTAAAACAGGCGGCTGCTTAAGAATGAGACAATACTCCCTCTTATGGGTTTTCTTTTTCTTTTTTAGATACTTTCGTTTTTAGAGGGGGTTTTATTAGAACCTGTAGGCTCTATAGTAACGGTGATTTATTTTGATATAATTTTAGCCGGAGAATTTTTCCGGGGGGATTGCTTTGACAGAAGATAAGCACAATCAGCTAGAAGAAGCCCCCCGTGTTCCGTGGGACGGAAATGAAAATGATAGGGGTAGGTATTATTTAACACTATGGGTCTTCATATAGGGTGGGGGATGTTTTAAAAAAAAACAGGGAGGAGGCTGATGCAATTTCCACCAGATCGCTCAGATTACAGCGGGCGGTGACTCTGTCCAGTCATGAATTATGTAGCGGTTTTAACACAGCCTATTTAAAAGTATAAGCCGAGGGAATTGATCTCCGTGAATTGTGTTGTTTTAGAATTTGAACACCCGCCGGCGTGACAAGTGTTCCATGCCGCGAAGCAGTGCCTGTTCACGGGCAAAGAGTCTGTAAGTATTTTTTCCAAATAGAACAGCAGGACATGATGTGTGTTTGTCATATTAATATTAATATTATTTTATTATATAACAGTGGCAACACCGGGGACGTCTGAAGCGGGAGACAGCAGCAGCAGCAGTGGTGGCGGCGGCGGCGGTGGCAGCAGCCGCTGCGTGAAACGCATGAGTAAACTCCTTAAGAGGGAGGTCTCAAGAAGCATGTGCCGTGGAGGCTCATAAAAACCTCAGATCGATGTTGCGGAAGCAACCACCGCAAACAGCCGCGATTGTCCACCGCAATTATGCCTCAGAAGCTGAGGAAGAAAGCGGTGAAACCGAGTTACCCCTCAATCATGGAGTTACCCCGGAGGTCCCCCACAAGCCAGTGTCCGGCCCAGAGGCACCCCACAACCGGACGAGCCGTTTTGAACTCACTCGTGATCATTGTAAACAAGTCTGAGATTCTGCAGATGCTACTGAATCTCTGAAAGGTTTGCTAGATGCCAGATTAACAAGCATTAGTCTGCGCCCGGAATGGGGCCTTTCCTCAATAGGATGCCGAGGGGCTTGTTCAGATGTTAAAGCTTGAGAATCATCTGAAGGGGTCACCAGCGCAGAGCAAGTGACTCGCTTACCGGCCTGTAAGCAACATGGCGGGTGGGGGTAGGAGGGAACGTTGGAGGAAATCTAAAAAGCGGTAGGAAAGGTTGGTAAAAAAAATGAAACATACAAAAATGAATGTTAGAAAAATAAAAATGAGATTACGGAGACCCCCCTCTCCAACTAACACAGAATCAGAGCCCCAAGACACGGTCGCCCCAGCTCCGCCGAGCCCCAAGACACGGTCGCCCCTGATCCGCCGAGCCCCAAGACACGGTCGCCCCTGATCCGCCGAGCCCCAAGACACGGTCGCCCCTGATCCGCCGAGCCCCAAGACACGGTCGCCCCTGATCCGCCGAGCCCCAAGACACGGTCGCCCCTGATCCGCCGAGCCCCAAGACACGGTCGCCCCTGATCCGCCGAGCCCCAAGACACGGTCGCCCCTGATCCGCCGAGCCCCAAGACACGGTCGCCCCTGATCCGCCGAGCCCCAAGACACGGTCGCCCCTGATCCGCCGAGCCCCAAGACACGGTCGCCCCTGATCCGCCGAGCCCCAAGACACGGTCGCCCCTGATCCGCCGAGCCCCAAGACACGGTCGCCCCTGATCCGCCGAGCCCCAAGACACGGTCGCCCCTGATCCGCCGAGCCCCAAGACACGGTCGCCCCTGATCCGCCGAGCCCCAAGACACGGTCGCCCCTGATCCGCCGAGCCCCAAGACACGGTCGCCCCTGATCCGCCGAGCCCCAAGACACGGTCGCCCCTGATCCGCCGAGCCCCAAGACACGGTCGCCCCTGATCCGCCGAGCCCCAAGACACGGTCGCCCCTGATCCGCCGAGCCCCAAGACACGGTCGCCCCTGATCCGCCGAGCCCCAAGACACGGTCGCCCCTGATCCGCCGAGCCCCAAGACACGGTCGCCCCTGATCCGCCGAGCCCCAAGACACGGTCGCCCCTGATCCGCCGAGCCCCAAGACACGGTCGCCCCTGATCCGCCGAGCCCCAAGACACGGTCGCCCCTGATCCGCCGAGCCCCAAGACACGGTCGCCCCTGATCCGCCGAGCCCCAAGACACGGTCGCCCCTGATCCGCCGAGCCCCAAGACACGGTCGCCCCTGATCCGCCGAGCCCCAAGACACGGTCGCCCCTGATCCGCCGAGCCCCAAGACACGGTCGCCCCTGATCCGCCGAGCCCCAAGACACGGTCGCCCCTGATCCGCCGAGCCCCAAGACACGGTCGCCCCTGATCCGCCGAGTCCAGAGTTCCTAGACACGGAGGTCCAAGACCCTCCAAGTCCAGAGGCCCTAGATGCGGCTGCCCAGGGGCCTCCGGACGTGTTTGTGGAAAGCATCGCCCAATGGGTGAGGCACAGTAGGGATTTTAATGCCGTTGAACATTTTTACAAATTTTGTTTTGCTAATTTGGAAAGGGTGAGGTCTTTTAACGATGCCATTTGTGCCGTTCACGGTTCTGTTCAGACTTTACTGAACAAGATTAACCCTACTCTTGAATCAGAAGACTTTTTCCAGCTTCTTCTGGACAGCAAAAATTTAAACAACCCCTTTTGCACCCAAAGAAAGCCGCTAGAAGATTTAAACACTGAGGATTTCTTAAACAGCATTAGCAAACTCTTGCAAAGTAACTGAAATCATGGCTAACGGGACGCTCAGACTGGTCATGACGGTTATTAGGAACAGAATGGTCGGGGGTAAGCCAAGACTGTTAAAGACCATTGTGTACAGTAAAATTGTTTTTAAAAAGAGACAACATTTAATTATTTGAAATAACCGGGGCAACCATTTGTGTTTTGCGGGTAGCGTTTTGTCTTTCTTATTGTTAAAAAAGTTGACAGACAGAGAGGTGATCGAGGGGGCCAAAAAGCTTCATCACGAATTGAGGTTTTTGGAACAAAAAATGATTAGTACCGCAGACGTGTGTCTCTTTGAAGAACATTTGGGGGTCTCTATCGTTGTTGTGACGCATGCTAGGGGGGACTAGACCTTTTTTTTCCACGGGTGGGGAACGCAGGAGTAGAACGGTGTTTATCTTGTTGCTTGACAAACATTACATGGGTATCACGGATATCAAAGCATTTATCGGGGAGCCTTATTTTTGTCAATTCTGCTATGCCAACTATAGCCATAAATTTGCGCACAGCTGTAAAAACCAATGTTGTACTTGCGATAGAACAGGCTGCGAGGAAACAGAGGGCGCGAAGCTCAGATGCCCCTCCTGCAGACTGTTTTGTAGGTCCCCATCGTGTCTAGAGAGACACAGACAGTTAGCGGCTGAGGGTAAAATTGACTGCTTAGAGAGAGCCCTGTGCGATACATGCGGGTTCTACATGAAAAAATCCTACAAGTGCCAGTCAAAAAAGTGCCCCCAGTGCAAAGAGAAGGACGTTGATACAAGCAGCCACCAATGCTATATGGGAGGCATTTATGATCCCAAAGAGAGCGAGAACTACATCGTCTATGACTTTGAATGCATGCAAGAGACGAGCCTGCATATTCCAAATTACATTTTTGCCGGACATATTGACGATGAAGAGTGGTGGGAATTCGTAGGTGAACACTGCATGAAAGAATTTGTTCAAACATTCGTAGACACGGTGTCTGCAAAATACACGTTTGTGGCCCACAACGCAAAATCGTACGACGCCTACTTCATCCTCAGACAGATCATTAAAGAAGGAATACGGGTCAGTCTGATAACGCAAGGGTGGAAACTTTTTATGCGTGATGGTCAAAGACCTTAAAATTCGTTTAATAGATTCTTTGAATTTTCTGCCCATGAAACTCAGTAAGCTGCTGGGCGCCATGGGCTTTGAAGGGGCGAAAGGTTATTTCCCACATTTTTTCAGTACTGTTGAGAACCAGAAATACATAGGCCCTATGCCCAAGGTAAAATATTTTGGGATGGAGCACATGATGCCCGGGGAAAAAGGAATTTTGAAATGGCATCAAGCGCAGGGTTAGAAGACGTTTGATTTTCAGAAAGAATTACGTTACTATTGTAGGATGGATGTGGAAATTTTGCAAAGAACATGCAAATGTTTTAGAAACAAGATCATGATGATGACGAAGAGGCAAATGATTACGAACCCGGGGGCGGATGATGAGAGGGTGAAATCGACCCCTTTCAATTCATTACTTTAGCCTCTGTCTGCATAACCATGTACAGGTTTAATTTTTTGAGGCCCAACACGATCACTCTTATGCCCTTAGACGATTACCACATGAGTCAAAAATGGTATTTCACCCTGGCTGTTCAGTGGCTCATGTACGTAGAGTACAAAGAGAAGGTTAGCATCAGGCACGCGTTAAAAGGGGGGAGAGCTGAAGGTGGAGTCTTATTTTCTGGATGGGTATGCGGTTATTTCCGGGAAACCTACCGCGTTTGAATATGAAGGGTGTTTCTTTCATGGGTGCTGCCGCGTTTGTTACTGCGGAAATGATCTCAACACCCTGATGAATGCTCCATATGGGATTTTGTACAACAGAACCATGATTAAGATCGAATTTCTCAAAAGACAGGGCATCGAGGTAAGAACGCTATGGGAGCACGAGTGGAAACACGTGCTAGCCCATGATGAGGATCTGAAAGAGTTTTTGAGGCTTAAAAAACTGCCCAAGCCTTTAATCCCTAGAGAGGCGTTGTATGGGGGTAGAACCAAAGCCGTAAGCTTGTATTACAAGCCGGAGCAGGGAGAGCAAATCCATGACTTTGGTTTTACCAGCTTGTACCCTTTTGTTAACAAGACAAAAATGTATCCCATCGGGCACCTCACTATTGCGTATGATCATTTTGGGGAGCTCAGGGGGTACTTTGTTGTAGCCAAAGTTAAAGTGTACCCCCCTAGGGGCCTTTACTTTCCGGTTCTCCCGTACAGGGTTGATGGCAAGCTGATGTTCCCCTTGTGCACCCACTGCGCAGAAACATGCCAAAGGATCCCTTGTATACACACTCGGGAGGAGAGGTCTTTAATGGGGACATGGTGCACCATCGAACTGACGGAGGCCATGGACAAAGGGTACGAGATCGTGGAGATTTTTGAAATTTGGCACTTTCCCTGTAGGTCCGCCTATCTGTTTGATGAGTACGTTAATGTGCATCTCAGATAGAAACAGGAAGCGTCGGGGTACCCCGAATGGTGTACCGACGACGCAGAGAAAAAACAGTACATGAAAGAGTACCACGCCAAAGAGGGTGTGTGTTTGCGACCCCGTAAAATTAAAGCGAACTCCGCTAAGAGACAAATTGTGAAGCTTTGTTTAAACTTCCTGTGGGGCAAATTTGGCCAAAGACCCAACCAGTCACAAACGAGCATAATGACGGATCCCGATGAACTTTTCAAGTACGTGTTTGTTCCGCATTATGAGGTGTCAGCATGTGATTTTATCAATTTTGACGCCGTGTCTGTGACCTGGAAATATGCTAAAGAGCAGGGCTTAGCTAGCACGGATACTAACGTGTTCATAGCGTGTTTTACGATGACTCATGCCCGGTTAGAGCTGTACAGACTGATGGGCCGCTTACAGGAGCGGTGTCTGTACCGCGACACAGATTCTGTGATCTTTGTCAGCAGGGAGGGGGATTGGAACCCGCCCGTGGGGGATTTAACCTCCGAAATTCTGGAGGGTGAGCACATAGTAGAGTTTGTCTCCGCCGGCCCTAAGACGTATGGATACAAGCTCTTGGGCAGGAAGACCTGTATGAAGGTAAAAGGGATCACCCTTAATTCTGGAAATTGTGAAAAAAATCAATTTTGAGAGCTTGACAGACCTCGTGAGGGACGACTGTTCAAATCCTGAAGCAGAAAACCACCACTCTATTGCGATGCAGCAGCCAGGAATAGTGAGGTTGAAAAAACACTGGACCGTAGAAATGAGGGTCCTAAAAAAGACTCAGAGAGTCATTTACGACAAAAGAAATCTTTGGGAAGATTTTAATACTCTGCCGTTCGGCTATTGAGTAAGATGAGGGGCTATACGCAGTTTGTGCATCCTTTTTCGTGCATACTTTCTGGCCCTTCCAATTCAGGGGAAACTTATTTTATTAAGCAAATGTTAGAAAACAGCCATAGATTTTTATTGCATGTACCTGAAAATATTGTGTGGTGTTATTCTTGCCGGCAACCTTTGTATAAAGAATTGTTACAGAAATTCCCTTATACTCAATTTGTAGAGGGATTACCTCAAACATTTAACGATGAAAGTTTATTTCCGCGTAATAAAATAAACTTGGTTGTTGTGGATGATCTGATGGAGACAACGACGAAATAGAAAAATTATTCACCGCCTACATCCACCACCAGAAATTATTTGTCCTTTATATCATTCAAAATATGTTTTGCAGGGGTAAAAAAAGTAGCTCGATAAGCTCAAACTCGAAATACCTAGTTCCTTTTAAGAACCGGAGAGACATGCTGCAGATATCTATTCTGGCCCGACAAATGTACCCAGGTAAGGCCCCCTTTTTTCTAGAAGCGTTTGAGGATGCCACAAAAGCCCTACGGCTACCTGCTGGTGGATTTAAACGTGACCACCCAAGAGGCCTACAGACTGAGAATGGGCCTCTTCCCTCCCGATTGGCCCATGGTGTATACTTTTTTAAAAGCCCATAAAAAATAAAGGCACGTAACATTTCCAGTCATTTAGCAGGATGTCGGTCAGACCGGAGAAATTGGGGGCTCTTAAAAAGGATCGCTAATGTGTTGCCTCCGCAAAGAAAGGCCATTTTGTGCTTGGCGTCGGACAATCTCGTTGCCGCCGTTTCAGAGATCACCCTCAACACTTTAAAAGACAACGTCCCCCCAACAAATAGCGACACTTTAAAAAAAGAGAGCCCTGATTAAAAAGCTGGGCGATAAAAGGTGCTCCTTACAAAGCAAAAAGAAACTGGTAAAGCAATCAGCGGGCTTTACAGGACCCTTGCTCCGTGTCGCCGTCCCATTACTGGCAAGTCTGCTCATTAAATAACATGGAGTACGCTGAAAAAATGTATCTATTTCCAAGCCGCCAGATGGATCAGCTGCGGGGTCACAAAGAAACCGCTGTAACAGCTAACACCCGGTGACTGGACTCTGAAATGAAAGCCATTCTCCAAAGGTCTTATTATTCCAATTATGAAAAAGTGAAACTTTACGAGCGTGTGCTTCAGAGATATCTAGTGTTTTTCAAGCAAGGTGAAGCAGATCGGGGTAAACTAAACCTGTATCTCCCGGAACCGATCCCAGAGCAGCTCCCCGAAGAACCGCTACCTCCGCCACCCCCACCAAGCCCCAAAGCGCTAAGGCCAGCCTTGCCACTTTACAAAACATCGTTTGTTTTTCCGTTTTCCCCTGATGGTTAATACCTTTTCAATCCTGTACACTTTATTGTGCTGGGGTTTCACTTTTTGCAACTCTTGCTTGTAAAAGATCCCGAGGATCGGCTCCCCCTCGTAATCCTTCAGGTGGTACACGGGTCTCTGGTCTTGGTTAAGAACCACATCCACTATAAATATTTCCTCCATAAACGTTTGTTCGTAACCTTTCTCAAACCGCCCTTTGGCTTTATCAATTCAATTATAATAGACTTTATTGTTATAACAAAAGTTGGTACAATGTATATGATACACAACCATAAACATGTACCAATATATAAAATTCACATAAATGGTTTAAATATACTGAATTCCCCCCCCCCCCATATTTTCCCACCCTTCATAACCACACAGCAATCAGTAAAATTAAATCGAAAACCCCTATCCCTTTACCCGTATATAATTTCAACCCTATCACTTATTACACTCTTGGGCTTGAGCCCTCCTCTTCGCTAATGCAAGCAGGAAATTTGCAACCCTATACATCTTACTTTCAGACTCATTTGCCAAAATGTTTTGCAATCTATATTCCCTACAAACCCAAGGGGTCTCAGTCTGAAACAGGCTTCGATATTTGTAGTGAATATCTGCCGAATCGGTACATTCAAACAGGTAATGCACTTGATCCTCTACCCCAACCTTGCACTCACAAATTCTTTTATAATAGGGCACCCCCTTTAATCTGCCCTCCAAAACACTAGAGGGCATTAGCTGAAAGCGTGCAAGTGTGAGGGCCTGCCTCAGAGCAAAATTTGCAATACTATACAAATACTGTTCCAGCTTGTGCACGGTTTTATATTTCCCATAAAAGGGAGCTATCCCCAAGTCTGTCACCAAGGCCATGTCTTCCTGTTTGCCAATATCGAAAATTCGGGACTTTGGTAAGTTTTTGAGAGAAATTCTGAGTAAGCCTTCTAAAGCCCCCAAGGGAGAACCCAATGTCCCCGAGGAGACAAACTAACCAGGATCTCCAAGTCGGACCAGCATCCAACTTCCCCTGCTCCTCCCACACAGCATAGACAAGGCTGGTCCTAGGCATGGCCATGAATCTGATCCAAAAATTCACGATGGCCACACGGACCTGAGCTGCAACGGAAGCCACTCCCATCTCTGCCCTCAAGAAAACAACCGGCATATAGGCTGAAACTCCTAAGAGGCATCTAAGCACCCTATTCTGCACTGCCTCCAATGGTGAAGTCTCAAAGCCCCATACTCCGGCACCATAAAACATTTGGGGGATGAGTTTTTGGGTTAACAGGTTAATGGCGGGTTTGATCATCTTGCCCCACCCATAGCCCAAAATTTGAGAATTCCCCCCGCTGTTTGCCGGGCTTTCAATTTGACCGTTGCCAAATGAGTCGACCAAGAGCCGGACGCCACAAAGCACAAGCCCAAATACTTATAAAAAGGGACTTGCACTATTTTGAATCCATCCAAATACCAAGTCCGAGTCCGGGTTTTCCTAGCAAAGACTACGACCTTGGTATTATCATAGTTAATTTTAAGCCTTTCCCCTCTGTAGTAAGAGCCCAAGACCTCTAGGGCCTTTCTCCTCCCCAGCTCGGCAGTAGACAGCAGCGCCATGTCATCTGTGTACAGTAGCAGGGCAAGCGGTCTACTGCCGATCCTGGGAGCAAAAATCAGTTCGTTTTGAAATGCATCTATAATATCATTTATAAAAAACTTAAACAGAAAGGGCGCCAGGACGCAGCCCTGTTTGACTCCCCTTAGAACCGGGACGGCAGCTGTCAGATGTCCCTCTCCGGACCTACGAATTTCATATGGGTATGCGTATATACCCCCTAATCAACCACAAGAGGCGTTTTAACAGCTTCCCCCACAGCCTCCCACGATCAATTAAGTCAAAGGCGGATTTGAGGTCAATAAAGGTTACAAAAAGGCCGCCCTTCCTGACTCGAGAATATTTATTTACTAAATGCGCCAAAACATAACGATGGTCCGTAGTCGCACGGCCAGTTTGAAATCCTGCCTGTTCCTCATGAAAAATGTTTTCTTTAGTTGCCCAGTCTTACAATTTTGCCAAGAGATACTTGGCATGTAGTTTTGCCATTCTGTCTATAAGACTAATGGGTCTATAATTAGCCAGATCATCCTTATATATTGGGATCGTTACACTTTCATTCCACCCAGCAGGGAAACTCCCTGTAACATTTATGCTGTTAAATAGTCTAGTTATTATTGGGGTCCACCATTCCACATTTTTCTTAAAGACCTCAGCCGGGATCCCATCTTCCCCCGGCGCCTTCTTTAAAGGCAACTTAGCAATCAGGTCGCGAACTTCGGATTCCTCAACAAGGTTCCAAGGTGGGCAGTCAGAAATACACAAACTGGGTATTGGGCTATTTGTTTCATCACCGGGTCCTCCAAATATCTTCCCATTTTTTTGCTGGGATATCCAGATCTAACACATTTCGACCTTCACCAAATCCCTTTTTTATAAAATTCCAGAAGGTTATACTATCCTTCTGATCCATAGCTTATCTTAATTTTTCCCATTGGCCTACTTGAAAGCTCTTTTTCTTATCTTTAACCATTCTCTTATAACCTCTTCTGGCATTTTTCAACTTTACGTAATTTTCCTTTGTAGGGTTCTGCTTAAAATAACGGGCTGCAGCATTTACTACCCTCTTTTGTCTCTTACATTCTCTATCAAACCAAGAGGGCTGCTTTACCCGAGAGCCACCCAACTGAGGGGATTTCAACACATTCCATACTTATCTAATTAAGTCTACATATAAAGTTAGAACCACATCATCTGATGTCATTGGATCTATTATCCCTTCCTGCAGCCCCCTGCAGGATGGAATCATATTCAACTCTGTTGCCACCTCTGCAGTTTTCTGATTCCAAATAATCCTTCCCTGATCTACCCAATTTCCTTGAGACTCAGCCCTATCGCACTGTCCGTGGGGGCTTAAAAAATCTCCCACCTCAACCTTCACTTCAAGCAATTGATGGTCACTCACCCCCGTAGAAATAACTGTAAAATCTGAGAATTTTCCTTGGTATACCCATGGGACACATACATAGTCAAGCACACTTGCACCTTGTTCTCCAATGAAAGTAAAGGCCCCTTGTTTATCTGTCTTCCCTCTTCCATTTAAGGGAACCCATTGCATTTCATATAACCATTTGAAAAATTGTATCCCTTTGGAATTACAGATACTATCTCTAGAGGTCCGAATTGTTTCTTGCGTAACATATTCGTCCTCCAGACACAATTGTTCATAAATCCTGGCATCCAAGTCGCCAATTCTTGCATTTACATCCCCCATTAAAATGGGGATATAATTTGGGAAAATCCTGCTGCATTCCTCAACAAAATTACCTACCGAAGTCCAAGTAGCTATTATTTCAGAGCTGTTTTGGAGGCAAGGAATATAGATGTTAATAATTATTAAGCCCCCATATGCTCCCCCTACAAATCTCACTGTCATAGAATTCAAGGGGGGATTTATAAATTCCACCCCCTTCAACCTCTGCCCAGATTTCAATAGTATAGCTCCCTGCAGCTCTTCCATATTTGGATTCCCTGGTAGCAGGACACGCCCAAATCTCGTATCCCTCCAATTTTAGTCTGTCTACCCTTTCCACCCATGTTTCTTGTACACACGAAATGTCATATGCCTCAATGTCTTCCACACCACCATTTTCCATCCAGGACCTCCAACCATGAATATTCCAGGATGCCAGCAGAATGGCACGAGGCTGTTCAAATTGT
>QEPC01005638.1:0-22000 GCA_003113815.1 Sphenodon punctatus | reverse complement strand
TCCCTCTTCCCCCCTCCCTTCCCATTTCCCTTGTGTGGGCGTTCCCTTGTGTGCCTTTTGGCTTCATTTGCCCTCAGGTGGCCATGTCTGTGTCCCGCCCCTGCCTGGTGTCTTCTGGGTGTTTTGACCACAGCTGGGGATCGGCATCACGTCTGTTTCACTGCCCCGATCCATGATGTGTCGGCCCGATTCCCGGTCATGGTCCCGGTCCCTTCACGTCTGTTTGGGGCTTTTCTTCGTCCCGCGCCGTGGTTGTTTTATTCACCCCCACTGGGGATCCACTGTGGTGAACCACCCGCCCATAACGTCTGAAATCACCCAATGAAATTGGCCGATGAATCATGCCGCCGGGTCTCATGATACCTTGTATTCAGGGTGGCGGAATCATGATACAATGATCAGATAATCACAAAGTTTCCACGGAAGACGGAAAGGGGAGTTGGTTCTTCTTCTTACTGGAATCCGCAAAAATTACGCTTCTGCCCACCAGTTCCGATGCCTCGGCAACATTAGCGGCAAACTGCCACCGCAGCCATCGGAAACCAGCCTCTGCCGAACCGCGCTGCAATGTGCAGAATAGGGGTTTCCATTGGTAACAACTGCCGCGGCGGCATGCCACTACAGTCCTAATGGGTGGAAATGTGCAGGCTTTCCCGTAACACAAACAGGGAAACCTGTCCTCAACCATGGCCTCCAACCTAGAACAGTATGTTAATGAGAGCACGAGGATCTTGCATCGCAGGGAGAATGTCCCCGTTTCTAACCGGAGTAGACAAGCCAGAGTAGAGTTAGGAACCCCTAATAAGGACCTCAGAAAAAAAATTTGTACTGGCTTTAGGGCTTCGGGGACAAAAGCTCCCCATATTTCAGCACCGTACAGAGCACCAAGCTTGGATTTCAAATTGAAAATTTTCAAGGCAGGGGGAATAGATCGACCCTTGTGAAGATGCCAGAACATCAAGAGACCCAACACCGCCTGCCTCATTTTTAGCCTAGCGGTCAATACGTGTTATTTCCAAGAAGCAGTAGCATCATACATCAATCCTAGATATCTATGTGAATGGACCTGTTCTAGTCCAACCCCATCCATGAGCCATCTATGGTTGGTAAGGCATTTGTCTGCAACAAGCACCTTGAATTTGTCATAGTTTATCATTAGCTTTGATTCTTGAGATAATCGAGCAGCATTTGCAAGCATTATATCCATCACAATAGCAGATGGTGATAATAACACCATAACTAGGGATGGGCGAACGCGGTTCAGAAGTTCGAAGTTCGGAGTTCGGAACGAACTTGAATAGTTCGGTCGACCGAACCGAACGTTCGAACCAAACTCGAATTCAGAAGTTCAGAGTTCAAACTGAACTCGAACAGTTCAGTCAAATGAACCGAACGTTCGAACTGAACTCGAATTCGAACGTTCAGTTCGGATGTGTTCGGTGAGTTCGGAATTGAATTTCCATTGGTTTCAATGGAAAACACATTATCAGCTGTACCTTTTTTGTTTTTTAAGCTATGTGGCTGAAATTTGGCGTACCTCTACCTTCAATAGAACTCATTACGTGTACCAAATTGTAAAACAATTAGATAAAGTAATCCAATTTTAGAAGCAGTTGAATTATTGTATTTTGCAATATTATACATATACATTCTTAGCTGTAACTTCTTTGTCTCACATCTAATTTAGGTGGAACTTGTTCAGTTTATACCACTTCACAAAGTAACTATTCTTGCCAAATTTCAGAAGGATTGGACAAAAGGTCTTGGTGGTATAAGAAATTAACAAATAAATGTATGTCTGACTATAACATCTTTGTAGTCCAACCAGCATACATGAAATTTGGTAGGACTATATATTTCATGTTCCTAATCATTTCTACCAAATATCAGAAAGATATTATATAGGGTACCAATTTTATATGCCTGTACAACAAATGTAGAGAAGGGGCCTATGCCTGGGATTCTCTTATGTCACTGTGGTATAAGATCAGTTTGTGATGCAAATTGGTCAAAAGACGTGTCAACCAAATATCCTCATTCTGTGCTGGGACCATCCCAACATATCTCCTCCACTTGTTTCTGGGAAGTCAGAAGCATCTGTTTAGGAAAGAGTCAATAGAAATTCTCTTATGTCCTCTGTCTCAGTGCTGCAGGATGTGATTGATAGTTGGCCAGCCTGGATGTGTTTAAACTATGTCTCCTGACTTCTGGGATGCTATCTCAGAAGTCCCAGTTATGTTGCTTATGCCCGCCACAGGGCCGCCCCCTATGCCCACCTCGAAACCACTACCAATTGGTCCTGTAAAGCTAGAAGCTTGCAGTAATGTGTTTGGCCATTGAATGTGTCTGTCAGTCTTTGGGGTTGCTCCACATCCTTCCTCCTACAGTCTCTCTCCCCCTGCCATGCAGGGTGCCTGCCTCTGACTGGCACTGAATATGCTGATATTCATCTGAATAATGATCTTCACAGGGACAACATCAATTGCTTATATAATTGGGTCCCTTTATCAAAATCTCCTGTACATTTGCTGAAATGGCAGGAAAGGTATTTGATACATTCTTGTCAAATATCCTGTAAACAGAATGGAATATCAAAATGTAACAGCTGGAAATGTATTTTCAGGTTAATGTCTTATACCCTTGGGACCCTTTATCCACTCTTTCCTAAAATTGGCAGAAATATTAAGCATATGGAGGGATGTAATATGCACAAGTTTCATGAACATTGGATGCAAGATAAAGAAGTTGTAGTCATGAATGTGTATGAAGCTTTTCTTAAAATCACAACATTCAATTGCTTCTGAAATCGGTTTCCTTTATTTAATCGTTCCGAATTTTGGTATACCTAGTGCCCTCCATTGGTGGTACAATATTCCTAAATTTCATCAAAAAATAATAAGAAACAAAAATGTTATAGCCAGAAATATGTTTTTTAGTTTTTTCCTTTTATTTCAAAAACTAAATGTCAATTTCAGTTCCTGATTGCACCATACTAAAGACCGAACCGATCCCGATCGAACCGAATACCGAATATGAACTCAACGTTTGACCTGAACCACCGAACGGCCGAACATTCAAACTGACAAACTGACCCAAACGGGCGAACCGAACGGACGAAACAAACGCAGGCGAACCGAACGTCCGAACCCGAAACACGATCTGTTCAGCCATCCCTAACCATAACATCCATGAATAGGAGGATTGAAACTGGCCGGGACAGACTCTCGGCTGGGAGAAAAAAATCCCCCCTCAAAGAATGAATAATCCCGTTGATGAAAATTTTTTTTAAAAAGGGGCAAGGACGCATCCTTTCTTCACAACATTTGATACCAGAATAGTGTTAGATGTGCATAGAGCATGCCCTGCTCTAACTCTGAGAGAGGTCTGATGATACAAAGCATGGACCAGGATAATTGACCTCTAGTCCATATTTGTACTATAGACCCTATCCAAAGGAGATTCCTACCTACTAGATTGAAAGCAGATCTCAAATCCAAAAAAGACATAATCAGGCGCCCTTTCCTGATTTTCACATATTTGCCCATAAGGTGTATCAATGTGTAGCAATGGTCCATGGTTGAGTACCCGGTACGAAAACTGGCTTGCTCCTCAGGAAAAAAATTAGCTGCAGTAGCCGAGTCTTCCAGTCTTGTCAATAAGTACTTCGCATACAACTTAGTAGCTACACACAGGAGGCTGATCGGGTGATAATTTTGGGGTGAGTTTTTATCCCCCTTTTAAAAGATTGGGACTACTATGCTAACATTCCAGCCCGCCGGGATCATGCCACACTCATTAATAGTGGTAAAAACTTTGGCAAGTATAATCAACCACCAATCCGGGTTTTGTTGAAAGAGATCCGCCGGAATACCATCAATCCCTGGGGTCTTTTGGGACTTAAACAAAATAAGTCTGTCTTCATCCTGGAGAACCGGGGGCCAGGAGGGGATATATCTCAATGCCTCATGGTTGAAAATAGACAAATTGGACATCCTATTAAAGATGCCATTAAAATAAGAAGACCAAACTTCCAAATCCAGAAGCATCTGAGAGCAAGGGGATCTAAAACCCCGCTTGACCAAATCAAAAATTGCCCCAGATCACCCTTCTTGACTGTGACCATTAAAGATTTCCAGGCCTCATGCTGGAAATGAGCCTTCTTTTCTTTAATCAGTTTTTAATAACAACTTTTCACCTCGGTATATTAAGCCACTGGGACCTCATTTGGCGTGCATTTCAATGATCTAGCACGTCGTCTGAGGTGAGTTCTTTGTTTAAGGCAATCTCTATAAAACCACTTTGGCGGGGCTGGCTGGGTGGCTCCTCCTTGATTGCTAGTATTATCTTTAGACAAGCACTCCCCAAACTGCCATAATAGGTCATCAAAGGCACCAAATATAGCCCCCAAATCGACCCAGCTGGAATTCAGAAGCAGTAGCCTAAGGGTAGAAAAAGGTTCCTGGCCACAAAGTCCATTGCACACCCTCTGGACAATGCTTGTCCAGCACACCTGATGAAGAGGGGCGCTGCTGTCTTCCCCTCGAAGGGGGATGGCACAAAAAGGGTCTGTAACTTGGCATGGAGCAAATTCATAGGTCATTGTTATGGGAAGGTGGTCACTAAAACCTTCAACTAATAGATCAAAACCAGAACAATTAATCAGAAATGGTGTATACAGAAATAATCTATAACACTTTGGCCAGTCTTCCAAATAAACGTAAATTGTGCAGAAGGATCAGGTGCGCTCCTACCATTCAAGATTTTCCAGCAGCCAACGTAAAGAAATTTGAGAAATTGGATGCCGTTTGCATTTAACTCCTTGTTCATAGATCGTTGAGGAGGGGGGGAAGTCATCTGCAGCCTCAATCCCTAGCACTTTAGCTTGTCTTCCAGGGTTACAACCAACCCTGGAGTTAAAATTGACTGCCAGAATGATAGGTAGACCTGGATAATCATCCTCTAAGGCAGCCACATACTCTTCTAATGCGAGCCAGAAGGGCAGTGAGGAACAAAGGGGAGCAGAGATGTATATATTTAACAACAACATTTTATAATTAACATCAAGAGTTAAGATGGTATCCGGGATATGTTAGGGGGAAATGAGAAGAAGTTCTCCATAAACCAGCAATGGACTTTTAACCAAAGTTAACAACCCACCGGAAGCACGTCCAAACTTAGTCTCTCTAGTAGCAGGAGAATGTTAGATCTGGGGCTTGGGGGACCTGGAGGTGGTTGAATCTCCTCTTGTTGGGGGGGTTCGACCTCCCATGGTCTCTCAAGTGCGGAGACTAGGTGTGCTCCTCAATTCACAGCTCATCCTGGAATCTCAGGTTGTGGCTGTGGCGGGGAGTGCGTTTCGGCAGTTACATCTTGTCCAGCGGCTTCAGCTGTATCTCTCAGACTCCGACCTCGCCACTGTCATCCATGCCTTCATTACCTCAAGGCTGGATTACTGCAACATCCTCTACGTGAGGCTGCCTGAGAAGCTGGTCTAGAGGCTGCAGCTGGTGCAGAATGCTGCGGCCCGTCTCCTTACGGGGGTGGGTCACAGGGAGCACATGACACCAGTGCTCTGCACTGGCTGCCTATAAAGCACTGAGTCAGGCTCAAGGTGCTGGTTTTAACCTTTAAAGTCCTTCATGGCCTGGGCCCTACTTATCTGTGGGACTACCTCACTCCCCATGTGCCCGTGTACCCTTGAGATCGTCTGTGGGAGCCTTTTTGGAGGTTTCCTGGGCAAGGCAGGTGGCCACCGATGTTAGATCTTTTTCAGTGGCCGCCCCTGTGATGTGGAATTCACTCCCGGAGGAGGCTCGGCTAGCTCCCACTCTCCTGTTATTTTGCGTTTATGTGGGTCGGATGAAAAGGACGGGTAGAGCTGGGTGTCATCAGTGCACTGATGACACCACACACCATACCATCTCATGACCTCGCTGAGTGACTGAATGCTAGGGGCGGCTGTTGGGTTTTGAGGTTGGAGGGGCAGTAAGGCCGGCGAGCCTAGGGGCAGAGTCAGGGCAACAGTAGGCAGAGCCAGGGCAACAGTAGGCCAGTGGCATGGCATAACCCAGCAGTTATGCCATGCCAGAACTCCCAAGGAGTTCCCAGGGTTAACATTGGATGGACATTACATTACTTAATGCTGGGAATGCTGCTGTGTGAAGCACTGCCATTAGGGGATAGAGAACCCTCTTATTGGCAGAACATTTAGCAGGTGAAGAGAGAGGTTGGGTGGGTTTTTGGGGGTGTGGGTAGGGGTTTTTAGGGGATTTTATTGTATTATTTTGTATTTTTACTATTTTTCCCTTTGTGCTTTTGTTTCTGTAAACTGCCCTGAGCCTTTGGGGAAGGGCAAGGTATAAATTCTGATAAATATAAGAGATTACAGTCTTGTGCAAGTGTGTAGAGAGGGGATTAATTGGAATTAAATTCACCCCCTTAGTCAGGGACTCATGTTCACTGTGGTTTCCCCATTGCTGCTAATGAAGAAAATACAGTGAACACTGTCCCTGCCCTTAGTCAATTCAAGTTCATTTTTCCACATAAACAGAAATTTAGTGAATTGCATCTTTCTCAGCAGAACAATTCTCTGTCTGATTCAAACATTGGAGCCTCACCACAGACTAGCCACTAGTCTCTCTCTTCTTTCTAGACCTGTTTATTAACAAAGAGCCTTTACAAACTTGTTGCCACACCTATGAACAACAAGTGCAGTGTTTCCAGCAATTTCATTTAGGCAGGCTATTCAACTCCTGGTTTAAAAGCAGACAGACAAGCCACAACCTCAAACCTCACCTACAAGCAGTTTTAGCAAAGATCCACAGAACAGACAAAGCTTTCCCCCCCAAACCACATGTAAACCAAAACCCAAGCTACAATGAGGTAGGGATGGGTGAACGCGGTTCAGAAGTTTGGAGTTCGGACCGAACTCGACCAGTTCGGTCAACCGAACCAAACTCGATTTTCAAACCAAACCAAACCGAATTTCTGAACTTGGCTCTGTTCGCCCATCCCTAAAAGATAATATTCCATTTAGTTCAATGCGGTTTGAATTTCCAAACTTTGTTCGGAAGTTCGGAGTTCGGACCAAACTCAAATAGTTCGGTCGACCAAACCGAACTTCTGAACCGAACCTAATTTCTGAACTGAACCGAACCAAAATGAATTTCCGAACTCGGTTCTGTTCACCCATCCCTACAATGAGGCACCTTAATTTAGGCAGGTTGTATTCACAGGTTAAAATGTGAATATATTCACAGGTTAAAATGTGTCCCCACTTGTCACACCTGTGAACAACAAGTGCAGCGTTTCCAGCAATTTCATTTAGGCAGGTTATTTTCAACTCCTGGTTTAAAAGCAGACATTCCCCAGTAGTCTCTCCCCATCCACCCCTCCCCCCATTCCCAGTCTCTCCCCATCCACCCCTCCCCCCATTCCCCATTCCCAGTCTCTCCCAGTCCAAAGTACCCCTCCCTCTCCAGCCAGATTCCATCCCCAGTCTCTCCACCACCACCCCTGGGCCCTGCAATTTACTCACCACTGGCTCCTCAGGCAGCACCTCAGGATCATGGTGCACTTTTCAGTTCTTGGGCCTTGGAGCTTCCGGGCAGCTCTTAGGCTCCTCCTCCCTCCCAGAGTCGAGTCAAAGTTTGACTCGACTCTGGGAGGGCAGGAGGGAGGGAGGGGGAGTCTAACAGCTGCGCCTGCGTGGCACTCTCAGCCCCTCCCCCCCATCCACTGAAGTGAGAGGGAACAGGGAAGTCCTGTGGCCCAGGCACGTCTGTTTGGCACCTGGATATGGACTTTAGCCCTCCCCTCCCCTCTACAATGAAATAGTGCCCCCTGCAGCACTATTTCATTGCTGGTTCCCTTTATGTGGTATGGACGGCGCTTCTAGCCACCCATTCTGCATAAAAGGGTAGAACGCAGCACTTTTGTCCTCCTAAAGGCTTCCTTAGGTCATGTGTTGTAAGTAAGTCTGAGGTGTGTGTGATTCTCACTGCTTGTGTGCGTACATGCATGCGCACACAAGTGCTGAGAATGTTTAGAGCCATCTCAAAGAACCTTGTTTTAGAGGCACTGACCTTCTTGACAAAAAGGACAATGCCTCTAAAACAAGGTTCTTCGAGATGGCTCCGAACATTCTCACTGCTTGTGTGTGCGGGTGCGATTTAAAAAAAAACAACAGAATTGCTGCCAGCACTGCGTTGGGACCCAGGGGAGTCCTGGGGCCAGGAGGGGCATTGCCCCTGACTTCCTAGAGGGTGCACTGCCGCTGCTGAATGCACACATTGAACAAGAGAGGGGACAGAACAGAGCCTTGTGGAACTCCAAACGTGAGGTCCCAGGGAGAAGATGAACAATCCCCGATCACCACCCGCTGAGTTCTCCCAGCCAGGAAGGAGCAGAACCATTCAAGAGCTGTTCCACCCACCCTGGAAGAGTCCCGCAGGTGAGTCACCAGCATTTCATGATCAACGGTATCAAACGCAGCTGACAGATCTAATAGGATTAGCAGGGTCAAACTACCCAGATCCAGTTCCTGGCGAAGGTCGTTGACCAAAGTCACTAATGTAATCTCAGTGCCATAACTTGAATGAAAGCTGGACTGTGAGGGATCAAGAACACTGGTGTGGTACAGATGCTCCTGTAGCTGCTGAGTCACCACCCACTCAATAACCTTTTCTAAAAAAGGAACTTTAGAGACTGGCTGATAGCTGGCAGGGGAACCAACATCAAGTGATGGTTTTTTGAGCAGGGGCCGCACCAAAACCTCTTTGAAGCCATCCAGCATGCTATCCTCCTGCAGGGAGGCATTGACAACACCTGCCAGCAACGGCCCCAACATTTCCTGGCTGGCCTTGACCAGGGTCTAGTTCACAAAATGTGTCTCTAACAGCCCCCAGAACATCTGCTGCAATGACAGGCTTCACCCACTGAAACCGATCCCACAAAACTGGCAGTAATGTTTAAATAGTGCCTCTTGTGGCACTATTTCATTGCAGGTATGCGCCAGCGGTAAAATTCATGGCTGGGTAGCACAAGTAGTGCCAGGGGACCCACTGTGGAGAGGGGAGGGAAGCTCTCCCTCCCCTAGGAGCTGCCAGTCATCACGAGATAGGGTCTGTGCCTCAAGCTGACTCCTCCTCAGCATTTCTGTCTGTGGTTTGCCTCCCTCCTTCCTTGCTGCCTTCTCCTGACTCCTCTTGATGGTGATGGTAAGTCTTTGGGGCCTCCTGATCTTTTTGCCTCCCTCCCCCCCGGGGTCAGATTGGTAGTCTGGGATTGGATTGGGTGGGGGAGTAGTGGCAGAATAGTGGTCTGGGGGGTAGGATTGGGGGTAGGGGTATAATGGAGACCCTTGGAGAGGTATGTGGGCAGAATGGAGGCCTGGGGGTGGGATTAGGGGTGGTGGCAGAATGGGGCTCTTTGAGGGGGATGTGAGCAGAATGGGGGCCTGGGGTGGGGTTAGGTAGAATGGAGGCCCTTGGAGAGGTATGTGGGTAGACTGGAGGCCTGGGGGGTGGGATTGGGGCTGTCTCTTATACACATCTAGATGTGTATAAAGGAGCAGAATTGGGTACTGCGGGTGGGATTGGGGGTGGAGGCAGAATGGGGGCTCTTGGAGGGGGAATGTGGGAAGTGGGAAGAATGGGGGCCTGGGGGTGAGATTAGGTGGGGCTGGGTAGAATGGGGCTCTTGGAGGGGGATGTTGGCAGAATGGGTGTTTGGGGAGTGGGACTGGACACCATACAATTGAAGGGGGAAATGGAAAGTCTTGTAGGAATAATGAAACACTACAGTTAAGTATATAGAATGTTAAGACAAAAATACTTTTATATACTGTGCATCATGTGAACATTCAAAACCATGTTAAAAAGCTAAGATTTCTTCCAGAACCCCCAAGCAATAAGAATTTTAAAATAGCAGATTTAAGCTGGTGGTCCTTACAAAGAATGCAGCCCATTACTTCTTCATTGACTTCTGTGCTTAGCTTATTTGCAGTTCAGATACTAGATACATTCATATGCGAACAGTTCGTCTTTTGTTTATTGCAAGGATTCTCAACCTGGTGCTTGGGACAATGAGTGAAAGTGCTCCTCAGCCAGCTGTCAGTAGTGCTCAGTAGGGGTGGGACATCTGGCAAAAAAACGATTACCGGTTTTACCGGTTACTGGTTTACAAAAAACCGGTTTACTGGATTAAAACCGGTTTACCGGTACCGGATTTATTCCATTGATTTCAATGGGGAACTGTCCCCATTGAAATCAATGGGGGGAAAAAACAATATCTCCCCCCTCCCCGTCCCCCTCCCAGACTGTGCGGGTGGAATCCACCCTGCCCAGTCTGGATTTTTTTAACAATTTTTTTTTACCCTAAGTCCCTACTAGTTCAGGCTCCAGGCCGCTGCCGGCGACCCAGAGCCCACACCAGCAGGTACTAGGGTGATCCCTGGGGTGGGGGTGGTTTAACACTCCCCCCGCCCCAGGGATCACCCTACCTCCCCACCCAGGTATTGTCTACCTTTGGTGCTCCGGGTGGCGGCGGCAGAGGAGGCGGCAGCAGCATGGCGGTCCGAAGGCTTCAGTGCTGGCTGGTGGCTTCAGGGCTTTCAAGGCCTTCCAGGGAAACTCGGAAGTTCCCCGGAAGGCCTAGTAAGCATTGAAGCCACCAGCCAGCACTGAAGCCACTGGACCGCCATGCTGCCACTGCTGCCTCCGCCTCCGCCCAGAGCGCCAAAGGTAGGCGATCCCTGGGTGGGGAGGTAGAGTGATCCCTGGGATGGGGTGTGTGTTAAACCACCCCCCACCCCAGGGATCACCCTAGTACCACAGTACTTACCTGCTGGTGCAGGCTTTGGGTCGCCGGCGGCGGCCCAGAGCCCGCACTAGCAGGGACTTCGGGGGATTTTTTTTTTAAAAAAAAAACTAGGCTGGGCAAGGTGAGTGGGGGGTGTCCCCCCTTCCACCTGCGCAGCCTGGACTGGGGAGGGAAAGTGGTTGGGGTTTTTTTGTTTCTTTTTTTACATTGCGGCCATTTATTTCAATGGCTGCAATGTAAAAAAATCCGGCATGGGGAACCGGTATCGGTACACCCAAATAGGACTGTAGTGGAATGTCACAGCGGTAGCTACTTCCACTGGAAACAGCGTTTCTGCAATTAGTGGTACGGTGTGGCAGAGGCTTTCATTCCACTAGTTTCAGTCCGCTACTTCCGCAGTTCTGCTAATTTCATTCTGCTACTTCCACAGGCTTCACAAAATAGTGGAAATATGACATTTTCGCTGCTTCCACCATTCCGCCAGCACCACAAAATAGCGGAACAGTGGTTTTCCGACAGTTTCTGCAATTTTTCCGCAATTCTGCTATATGCAGAATGCTGGCGGAATTAACGGAATGTCCACAGAAAAGCCACGGTATGGCATGGGCAATTCCAAAATGGTGGAATGGAATCGTGGTGCGGTAACAGCTGCTGCCGTATCAGCCCTACCCCCAAATACCAGGGTAATCCGATACTGCCAGTACAGCAAAATACCGGCAGTATCAGATACCGGACGTAGCGAACTTCCCACCCCTAGGCTCAGGAGCACTTTGAAACAGTCCTTCTTTGACTTGAATTAAATTGAATTGCAGAGGGGAGACAATCTATGCATATTTATGCAAATCATTCATGCAAATTATGCAGTGCTCAAAAGCAGTCACTTATGTCACTCCAGTGCTCATGACTGGGAAAAGGTTGAGAACCCCTGGTTTAGTGTTTTAAAATTGTTGCAGACAAGGGCACATAGAATAAGTACTGAGGTTTGCTTTTCCGTCACTGACACCAAGTAGGCAATATACAAGCTGATACAAGATATCATGATTTCTTTATATCTTATGGAGATGAAATAGTGAATTGCTAGGTTGGCTTGTTATCTTATGGATGAATTAGTGAATTGCTAGGTATACAATGTAAAATAAATGCATTGTATTGGTTCAAAACCAAAGGCTATATGAAACCTATTTGAATTGGTTGGGTAACAGTTACATGTGTTTTGTATTTTATAACAAGTATAAAGTTCTTTATAAATCTATCATGCTGGTGTAAACTTTCAAATGTGTATTGAGTGAGATTTTTAAAACTATATTTGTTTAAACCCCTAATAATTCTGAACACTCTACCCTGTATTGCTTTTGTATTTTTAATTGAAATTTCTTCCTTTATTCTCCCATGCTTTGAGCCTGTGATGAAATTCTTAAAGCCATTGTGAACTAGCTATTCAGCTGGTGTAAATGCTTTATGCAAGCAGGAAATCTGGCCCATTAATTTTAGGGATCAGTTAAGGGTGCTTTTAGATGTCACAATACTTTGTTGGTGCATCTGCTAGAGTCCATGAGTGATATTCGTGGTGTCTGAAATAACGTTTAGGTTTTTATTATAGTTTTGTGTTGTGTTAATGATTGCAAAGATACTTCTAGTCATACCTTTTTTAGGCTAAAATTTCTCATCCATTATCTTCAGGCCGTAGTTAATATTCTTTGGTTGAAAGTGCTTTTCATGCATTTTGGTACGTCTTTCGTTGAATGCCACATGGTGAGTGCTTCCCACCCTCTCCTGAACTGTGCATGCTTCTTCTCCCTTTGTAAATCTCTATGCAGCATTTATGGTGTGCCATTTAGGATTTCACATAATCCTGTTGGCTTTTGCAGCATTTTCTGTGCATTGTAGTTGTGACCTATGCTGGTTGTGCATTCCAGATATTGTAATGTTGCTTGAGTTGAATTGCACCTTAAGTAAGGTATTGGAAATTTCTGTAATCTGGGCTAGCTGTTATGATACTTCTGTTTTCTCTGCTATTGTACTCTGGCCATTGAACACATTCTGGTTATTGGATTCAGGTCCCTGCCCAGTGGGCTTACAATCTAAGAAGGACAAGCCCTGTTTGCCCCCATGCATTCTGGACTCACTTGGCTATAGGGATGGGCGAAGGCGGTTCAGAAGTTCAGAGTTCGGCTCGAACTCGGCCTGTTTGGACAACCAAAACCGAACCCAAATCCAAACACGAACTGACCGAACTGAACTCAATTCCAAATGTCAAAATGACCGAACAGTTCGGATCACGTTCGGGTGAGTTCGGGTGGCAAAAAAAGGGTCACTGGAAGGTCAAACGTGACAGGGAGGGGTAGTCATCTGAGGAGCAGATTTCAGGGCACCAGGGGTGGAGAGGCTTGCAAGAAACAAAACTATCTACCTCCCCCCTTCCCAACACCTTCTGAGCTAGTCACTGTTCCTGAACAGCAGCCGTTTCAGAAGGCTCCCTCTCCCAGCATTTCCCAGCTCCCCAATCCATTGCAATCCTCCTCCCATTTCAGCCATCCAACCCATCTACCCCCATATTATCATTCATTTATTTAGCTTAGCTTAGATAGATTCAGTGGTTATTTTTTGTTTTTACCCCTCCCTGTGTTCAATCTTCCTTCCTCCCTCCTCCCTCCATTGAATCCTTACCCTCTCCCATATATTCCATCCCAGATTCCCTTCCCTTCCCCTGTTTTTTCATTTAGAGTAGGATTATTATATTGTTTTAAGTTTCATTTCAGTTTTGTACAGAAATGAGACAAACCTTAAACTGAAACCTTGTGTTGTTTGTGATTTCCCCGCGTCCTGTATGTATATCTATATCTATATCTATATCTATATCGATATCGATATCGATATCGATATCGATATCTATATCTATATCGATATCGATATCGATATCTATATCGATATCGATATCGATATCTATATCTATATCGATATCGATATCGATATCGATATCGATATCGATATCGATATCAATATAGATAGATAGATAGATAGATAGATAGATAGATAGGTAGGTTAGAGATAGCAGACAGTTGTAGGAGTTAGCTTAGTGATAGAGACAGCGTTAGTGATTTAGTTTTAGTGTTTGTAGGAGTAGGCCTGTGTACTTATTAGATAATCCATTAAGTTCATAGCATTTAGAATAGTTAATAGAACAGACGAACCCAAACCCGGCAAACTAACTGAATGGCCGAACCGAACAGACAAACCGAATGCAGCCGAACCGAACGGCCGAACCCGAACTGCGATCTGTTCGCCCATCCCTACTTGGCTGAGGTTCTGTTGTTGTTTGCTAAAACTGCTGTCCTTGCATGCATGATCTATTCCTTGTGTGCATGGGTATCTTTTGTGCATGTTCTGTTCCACTGATCATGATCATGTAAGTGAGCAATTTTGGGGTTGGCTCCACCTACCATGGGGTTGGTTCCGCCTGCCATTGGCCTGGCCTCACCAACCTCTGGGAACCTCCCACTTCCATCCCCTCTCACTGCCCCAACAGCTTCAGAACCCACCAGCCGCCACTGTCCTGGACGTGCGCTACCAGGTGCACGACCTCTCCCGGGCCCAGAGCATTCGGTGGAGCAGGGTCTGGGGGAGGCGTCCCTAGTTTGTTTGTTAGAGTATTCTGCTGGTTTGATTAAAGAAATTTTTATTGTTGTCTTCTGAACAGTGCTGTCTGTGTTCTCATTCCTGCAGGGGGTGATCTGCTCTCCTCTGCCAGGAGTGTGGGAGGGAAGGTGTTTGTGGGGATTGTCCTGGGTCTGTTGATATATGTTCCCCCCCATCCTTGTGGTGGTGGTCTGTTATCAGTGCAGCCCTGGATGGTCTGCTCCAATGGCCCCTGTCATCGCACTTTGGGCTGCTTGTGGGTCATTCTGCACCTTCTTCCTTGCCCCAAGCCTGGGATCCCTGCCACTTTGCCTAACCTCTCTGTGCAGCAGGTGTATATATGGGGATTACCTGTCATGGAGTTTGTTCCCCTTTGGGACCACTGTGACACCACCTTGACCTTTCCAATGCATGTTGTGGGGTTGTACTGCTGCCCTGTGCATCCCTGCACCATGCATTGCACATTTTGCAGTGGTGTTGCAATGGTATTCCGGTGGAGTTAGCTTTCTGTCTGTTCCCACCTGATGTGTCCTGTGGTTGGGATTGTGTGTGTTTTGGACTGTTCTGTCTGCCAGGCACAGGGGTGGTGCTACTTTGTCTCTCCCACACAGTTTTTTTGCCCTCATACTCCCCGATGCCTTCCCCATTTATTCCTATTCTGCCTGTGAATTGCATGCTGTTGTTAGGGAGTTGGGGCTTCTTGGTGCCTGACTGTCTCGCAAATGTCCAGCGGCTCAGATGTTGCTTCTGTTGCTATACTATGCCTTCCCTCGTACCTCCTTTCCTGCCCGCATGGAGTCTGGAGGGGAATGGGCTGTGACAGCAGCTGTGGTTTCCCTTACCCTTCGTTCACCATGTTGCCATGTCATGTGGGGGGCATGGCCTTCCTCGAACCAGTGGAGCGGCTGTCCATGTAAATGGTGAGCACGTTCAATGGGTGGAGGGACAGGTGGTTGGGTGTTGGGTACATGGGTGCCATGACCTCCGTGACCTCTCTGGTCAGCATCCATTTGAATTCCTCCCCATGGTGAGGGGTGGGTGGGCAGTGCGTGGTTACTCCCCACATCCCCCACAGATTTGCCCCTCAACCATGTCCATTTAAAAATGACCCAAGATTGAGCTCCTTAAGTCTGTGACTGTGATGATTGTGCTCCATCCCTTAAATCGTTCCAGTCCTGCAGTTTTTCTCGGGCCCCTTGGTCAGCATTGTTTTTATAATGTGGACACTTTTGACAAGACAGAGTTTCTTGCAGATGGCAGAGTCCTGGAGAAACCAATTTGGGTGGGGGTGGGGTGTGATTAGACATTCCCCCGATACCAAAAGTCTGCTGGTGTCATTGAAAACAGTGGACTCGTGCATGGATAGAGATCTGAACTTATGAAACCCTGGGGTTTCAGAAGTCTCTATCTCCATTCATGTGCAAGTGTGCTTTCAAAGGTGCACCGGTATTGGGGGACTGTCTACCCGCATCCCCAGAATTTGTTTTTCCCAGACTCTGCAGTCTGTGAGAAACAGAGTCTCATTTAAAAATGTCCCGAGGCTGGACACAGAATTCCAGGATGGTGTCCCAGATGACTTCTACAGAGGTAAAACCACTTCCCTGGTCTTGTTCCCAATTCCCCCATGAATACAGGCATGGATTTCATTAGTCCTGTTTGCTACAGCATTGCACTGGTAGCTCATGTTCAATGTCATCCATTCTGTATAGGATCCTGTGCAATTCAGTTTCATAGACTATTCAGTAATTATGAAACCTCCTGTTTTTGGTGAGATTGTGCTGTTCCTGCACTTGCTGGTGAAAGCAAAGGAGAGCTAGGGAAAGAGAGTTGAGAGGGAACAGGGGCTCAGCTGCTGGAGGCTGCAGGTGTGGGGGGTGAGGACAGAAGCTGAGCAGCAGTGATGGCTCCAGGACTGAGCTTCCCTGCCCATGAGAGGGGCTTCTGCTTCCAGTTCCAGCTCCAGCTCCACCACTGCAGTTCAGCTGATTGTGGTGACAGCAGAAGCTGAATGTTCCTGCCAGGACATGAGCTCAGTGCTTGAGCTGCTTGTGGCAATGAGGGTGATTATTGTCAACTCCTCCAAGGAGAGTTGCTACAAGCTTTGAATTTTTGGTGACTGGCACATTCTGTAAAATGTCAGACCTTAAAAGTGATGTTCCTATGACTTTTCTCAGTAAACCCCATGGTTTTCCCAGGCTCCTAAGCAAGGCCAGATTCATGCAAGTAAAGGCTGTGCAACTGCTCAGGGCCCCATGTTTTGGAGGGCCCTACAGGGATCCCTGATACATGGAGTCCATGAATAAACCTGAAATGACAGCATGAGGAAGGGAAGCACTAGTATCAAATCTGAGCCCATAGAGCCTGAACTAAGTGAGCCCTAGTCTAGGGAAGGCTATGGTGATTCCAGAGAGGGCCCCCAACACTAGAAATAGCACACAGGGACTGCAATACAGGGATCCCTGGCACCTGAAGGGCTGTTGTATTTCACTGAACATAAAAAAATCAATTATGGTAACATTTCCCTTTTACTAAAATGTTTCTAGTTGGTAAGGCATTTGGCAGGTGGGGATAGGGATTGAGGCTAGTTTGTAGGTTATGTGTGGTTGTAGGTTGGGAATGGGGTTACGGAAGTTTTTGGAGGGGGTGGGTCTTAGGGGTAGGATTCCTGGAGAGGGAATTTGGGTTTGTATATGTTTTAGGGGATTCTATGTATTGTGAGCTACCCTGAGCCGTTACGGGAAGGGCAGCATATAGGTTTAAATAAATAAATAGATGATTCAATGTGTGTCCTTCAAGCATTCCAATCTTAGGAGGGGGCCCACATGACCATTTTGCACAGGGCCCCAACTTCCCTGAATCTGGCACTGCTGCTATGTCCTTTTGAGAGTCAGTGACAAGGTCGAGTGTCATCCTGCCTGTAGGGAAAGAAGTACAACTCCTTCCTTGCGTGCTGTAGGGCATATAAAGGCCCAGGGGTCTGATCAGGGATTCTTCCTTTGCCCAGTTCAAGACAAGGGACAATCCCCGAGGCCCGAAGGGGTCTCGGGCCAATAACACTTTATCTGTACTTAACTCCCAGTGCCACAAACCTTTCCACCTCCAAGAAAACCAGTGAGCAGAGAGCAAGCTCCCAGTGAGCACTTCATTATGTATGTACTCATGTTGTTGTGGCGTCTGTTGCTGTACTGGTAAATTTATATCCTTAAAACAGCAGTGGGAGTGGAAGGCAAGCTTAAAAACAATCCTTCAGCAAACAAGCCAGAGATTTTATTACTGCTCTGTCACATCAGAGAGAGGGGGAGCTGAGTCACTGCCAGGTACGGTCAATGACTGTGAGTCACCAGCAAAGCCAGACACAGCCATAAATCCAGGATTCATCCTGCCTGTGCTCAGCTAAGGACAGCTTTTCCACTAGAGCTCTGCTGTCTGTTCACGCACCTTGTTACCTCAGCATGGATGCCCTCTGCTCTCCTGCACAACCAGGATGAAATTAAAATCATCATCCCAGGCTTTGGGAAGCCCCTTCCTTTCCCTTGTTGAATCATTTTGATTTTTATTTCCTTCCCCCTGGTTCCTGCTTTCCACAACAGTCAAGCTACACCACCATCCTTTCTGCTGAGCTGGATGTTGCTCCAAACATTCCAGGTGCCTAAACAGAGACCAAAACCATGTCCCCTACCCCTGCCCCCATGTATACCTCCTCCCAACATTTCAAGCAGACAGAGGGACAAACCCCGCCACCCTTGGCCAATGAGCTCTGCCCCTCAGCAAATAAGTTTCTCCCTCTCACACTCACACACATACTTCCCAACATGCCAAGTGCCTAAAAGAGGGACAGAAGCTCTCCTGCTTATCATCCCACTTAATTTCTTGTCATTCCATCATCTCACCATGGTCCTCTCTAGTGCTTTTCCTCGGGGGAAACCAGGAAAGAGGTAAGACTGATTATCAGTCTCTTTGCCTCTCTCTCCAGAAAGAGGGATTCCAACTTTCTGCAGGAGGAACAGGGGGATTCAGCACCCAAAGAGGGACTATCCCTCTTAAGTAGGGACTGTTGGGAGAGATGCCAACACTATAGTTTCAATTAATGTCAAAATAACCTCACCATTAAACAATGCAGAATGCACATACAATACAAATATCGCCCCCAGGGGTCAGACAATGCAAAAAATACTCCCCATAATAATAGAAGCAAAATTTGTGTGTTGCATAAATTTGCATTTGCTGATTTATGTCAATGTATATGCTCTTAAATCAACTAATTTCATGAGTTAGATGCTCAGTTGAAGAAGAAAAAAACAAACTTTTAAAAAAGAAGTCCACCCATATAACATCCCAGTCATGTAAATCAAACCGGGAATGACAGTATGGTTTGATGGCAGAAAGAGGAAATACAAGGAAGGAGAAACAAGTATAAACAGCAATGAGAACTGTATGGAATGACGTACCATTCACTCCCATCATTCCACTTGTTCCTCGTGTCTACTTCGCTGATGTTCCAGCAAGTCCCTTATCATTGCATTCACTACCCATTGCCCCCTTTTTGTCATTCTACTCACTTCCTTCCCATTCCACCCATTCGTCCATCAACACCCTGTTGTCATTACATGCACATCTTTGTCATTCCATCCCTTCCCCATGTCCTCCTTTCCTAACATTCCACCTACTCCCTTGTCATTCCACCTGAATCCTTCACCATTCTCTTTCTTTGGCCCCTCCCTGATATTCCACCCACTCCATATCATTCCACTCATTCTCCATTGCTATATTCTTGTCATTCAACACACACCCTGGCTCCCTCATTAATCCAACTATTCTCTTGTCATTCTACTTGCTACCCAAGGTCGTGTCTTTGTAATCCCAGCTAACCCTTTGTCATTCCACCCTCTGCTCATTGATCTTTGTCATTCCACTCAGCCCTTGCCTCCTTGTCATTCCACCCATTTCCATGGCCGCTACCATATCAATCTATCTCCAGCCTCTACCCTTCCTGCTTATCATCCTATCCAGTCCCTTGTCATTCCACCCATTTTTTCTCGACTTCCTACTTGTCTTTCCACCAACTCCCCATTCCTTGTCAATTCACTGTAACTGTTCATTCCCTTTGGCTGCTTCATCATTCCATATAGTTCTCATTGCAGTTTATACTTGTTTCTCCTGCATTGCTTTCCACTTTTTCTCCATTGACCCCTACTGTCATTCCCTGTGGTCCCATTGCAACTGATAAGTATTTGACTTTTTCTGAGATGCAGTTTCTTTGCATGACATTCATTTGAATGTGTCCTTTGTTCAAGTGCCTTTCCTAAGAGGTGACTAGAAAGGTGTTGTGAATACATTTATCATTTTCTCTACTCAGAGTGAGACTTGAATCCTCTGCAGGTGAGAGGGGTGGGAGGTGTTTCAGCACACAAGACGTGGCAGTCCCACCTGAATATAGGTGCTGTTGGGAGGTATTTGGATGCAGTTCCTCTGGGAGCCTTTTCCACTGTCTAGAAATTACTAGACCGGTCCTTACAGACGGATAGAAGATGCTCTCTCCTGTCTCAACCAATGGCAAACCTTGCAGGCAAAGGCTGAAAGAACAAGATCTGAGTCTCATCTCAAGTATGAGTCCATCAGAGGTTCATCTCAATCCAAAATCCTCTAAGGAACACCAGGATGTCTTAAGATCTGAAATGTGCTTCTTTTGGAGTTGGGGGAGGAGGGCTCTCCTCTGTGGGGAGTCACTGGGGCAGCTGCTGAACCAATTGGGGTCACATTGTGCATGGGGAGGTGGGCGGGGGAAGAAAAAATGAACTACTACCATCCATGACCTTATTCAGGATGAGGTCACTGACCTTCTATGCATTACCAAGGTATGTCTGGATAAGACTTCTGGGCTTGTGTTGGCCCAGGTGGTGCCAGCCGTGTACTCAGTGCAGCATCAGTCTAGGATTGGGGGCCAGGGTTGGAGAGGCAGTGGTCTGTAAAGACAAACTGGTCTACCGAAGGAACCTGATGTCTGACTTGCCCAGCATAGGGTGTATTCATCTTGTGTTCAAGGCCCGAGATAGACTGGGGATTCTGCTGGTGTACCAACCATCTCATTGCACAGCAGACTCCCTGACTGCTCTAGCTGAGCTGGTCTTAGAGGTAATATTAGTCTGGCAGCCAAACCATGATTTTAGGTCAAACCTCGCATGGTGAGGTGCATAGTTGTTTGCAGTGGAATTTACATATTTTGACCCTGCTGATTTGGAATCTGAGTGATGCCACCACACCACCCTTGGGGAATTCCATATTTTCAAGATGGTGTCCACTGTACTTGCCAAAACAGGAAAATAACCTAATATGTTCCTTCAAGAGTTAGGACAATCATTTTTTCTGTCTAAATGTAGGATTTTGGGCACAGGGAGGACATTTTTTTAGCCTCCTAACATATGTGGGAGAAAATATGTCAGCTAAGTGGCTACATTTGCAGCTGCCAAAACAAGAATATAGACATAATTTAGCTTCTGCAAGAGCTAGGACAGTAATTTTTGTGTGTAAGTGTAGGTTTTGGGGGACAAGGAGTTCATTTCTGCAACCTCCCAACATATGGAGTCACTCATTAAACAAGAATGAAATATAGTTGGTAAGAAATGTGATTATACATCATGCAAAAATGAGGTAAGATATCATTTAATAATCCTGCATTGAAAATAATGTAGCTGTTGGTGATAACACACAATTGGTGGTATAAAGCAATCAAAATAAGTAATTAATAAAACACAATTACAATGAAACTAGTTTTACAACTGTAGTTACAGAAGCAATGGTTATAATGTTGACAAATCTGTGCAAAAATATCTACAAATTTAGACACTGTAAGTGCATTTCTAGTTGCCTTCATTCTCATCAGTAATAGCACAATTGTTCCATTTATTTCTGCAATTGTTTGTCCTGGAACAGCTGCAAAAATCAGTGCAGGCCAACTGAGATACAGCACAGTGATATCTTCCAGTCGAACACGGCTGTTCAGTCGCACAGTTACAGCTCACCATTTTCAAAACCTCATGGGGTGCTGCTTCAGTCCTTGGTGGCGTGGAAATAGGGATGAGGGATTTGGTTTTTTATCCTCTTTTTTCCACCCAAAGCAAGTAGGATCCATATCATGAGAATCTTGGTTCAATGCTGCCTGCCAAAAGCATGATTGCAAGTGTGGCCTTTTAAAGATTTCCTGAAAGGCAGGCAAAGGTGGAGGTAAAGATTTCAATTTTGGTGCTTTACACACTTTCTGTCTCCTGGTTTTAGCCAGCCATACATCATACCTTACTTCAGACATACTGCTCTTTACTTTCAGGGCTGGCCTGAGGCATGTGCCACCAGTGCCCAGGCACATGGCCCTGCGGTGGCCTCCAAGGGAGGGGCCCCGTGCTGCCACCATGGGTTGGAGATGAAGTCATTATGCCGCCTTTTAAATTTTTTCACACCCCCATTGGTAGCAAACCCCATCACCCGGCCGCCTGTCCCATCTTTTTTTTTTTTTCCTGCCCTGGGTCCCCCCTTACCAGCTGAAACATGC
>QEPC01005637.1:732307-743323 GCA_003113815.1 Sphenodon punctatus | reverse complement strand
CTTTCCATTCTTTATATAGTTCAGAACCTCTTCTGCAGGGGTAAAAAGAGCAGAACCATTCACTTGAACGCAAAGTATTTGGTGATTTTTAAGAATCCTAGAGATAAGCTTCAGGTAGCCATTCTAGCCCGACAAATGTACCCCGGAAAATCCCAGTTTTTCCTGGAATCTTATGCAGATGCAACCCATAAACCCTAGTTATTTGGTGGTGGATTTAATCCCCCCCCCCCCGAGGAGTACAGATTAAGAATGGGGCTCTTCCCTCCTGATTGGCCGATCATTTATACTATGAAAAAAGGGAATAAAAGACGCTGATTTTTCCTCACCACTCCCCCATTTTTGTATAATCTCTGCGGACTCAACATGTCGGCTCGGGTGCAGAGAAACCTACCTCTTCTGAAGCTACTTGTCAGGGCGCTGTTAAGTCAGCAGATGGCTATTTTTTATGCTGCTTCTGATGATCTGTTGATTGCCATATCTGAAATTGCTCTTAATGTTTTAAAGGGAAAGCTCCCCCTCTACCCCCGACAGATAGGGGTGTTAAAGAGAGAGTGAAAGGCTATAAAAAGCCTATCTATTAAAAATACCTCTCTTTAAAGAAAGTGGCAGCTGCTGAAACAAAGAGGAGGCTTTCTCGCTCCCTTACTGAGCATAGCCATTCCTCTCCTTAGTGGACTACTAACAAGACAATAATGGAATACAGTGAGAAAATGTATCTCGTGCCTGAGCGACAGCTAGAGCAGCTGAGAGTTAGCCCTCCTCCAAACGAGGTGCCCATTACACTTGCTGTAGCCCGCACATTGGATGCAGAAATGAAAACATTCTGCAAAGATCTGACTTGGGGGAGTATGAGAGAGCTAATCAGTATGCTTCTGTACTTCAAAAATATTTAACTTTGGTGAAGCAGGGGGTTGTGGAAAAGGGGAGACTCACATTGCAGATGCCCCCTTCAGATGATGCATCCTTTCTCCCCCACTCTGAACACATTGTGGGGTCAGACCCGATAATTCAGGATGTGTTGAGGGGGGGTTAGTAAGCAGAATCAGGTCAATGCTGAACTTCTGCTGGATAAACTAAGGCAGTGTACTCCTCAACCCGCCTGGGATGAACGGGGTACTTTTTTGTACAAAGGCACACCAGTAAGAGGCTCTACCATGCTGGACCTGGTGCNGGTAAGTTGTATAGTCTGTGTAATGTCCTGTAGATCCTTGATATAATGTGTGTTTGCGAGGCATCCCCATATAGCACTTTTTCTAAGTCTGTTATTTTTCTGCTATAATTTTGTTTATCCATTGTGTTGTTGAATTTACTTTTAACTTTTGCATACAGCAGAAAACCGGGGTCCGCCTCTAGTTTTTGCATCATTGTGTCCTTTGTCATAAAATCTTCACCTATGAAGAGCTGATAAGCAAATTTTATATCTTTTGTATCCCATCTTTTTTTAACTCCTGTCGGGATATCTAAGCCCTTAGACCAGTAGCCAAATATGGGTGTGTATGGGTTTTTATCTTTAAATATTTCCGCTTTTCTCAAAGTTGACTCCCATGTCTGTAATGCTGTATTTACAAATTGATGCTCTTCTATCTTGTGCATCATTATTTTTTGATTGTCCGTCAATATATTTTAAAAAGATTTTATCTTGACCTGTTCTTTCTCGAGTTCCGTCCAATTTGGGGCTCCAACATCATGATCCCATGCCTTAATTCCTCTCAGAATCGATGCCCAATGGTACAGTTTTATATCAGGCATGTCCAATCCTCCCTTTTCTTTTATGGTGTATAAGACTGACCTTCTAATACGTGGCTTTCTGCCTTGCCAAATGATTCATGATATGACTTTATTTACAATTCCTAAATATTCTTTTGGTAATTTTATAGGTAATGCAAATGATGTGTACAATAACTTAGGCAATAACATAATCTTAACTAAATTAGTATGACCTATCCAGGAAATCTGCATTTTTTTCCAAGAATCTTCCTTATATCGTATTTCCTCCAGCAATGGTACAAAGTTTTTTTTGTATAGTTCTTTCCAATTCTTAGTTATGTTTATACCTAAATATCTAATGGTATCTTTTTCCATACTAAATGGAGTAGATCTTTGATGCTCTTCCCTCGTTAACCTGTTTTCATTTAATAACAACATTTGTGACTTTTCCACGTTAATTTTATATCCAGATATTTCACTAAATTTATTTATTACATTCAATAGGTTTGGTACTGATTGTGACAAGTCTGTAAGGAATACCAGCATATTGTCTGCGTACATAGCCAATTTGTACTCTGTTTTGTCTATTTTTAACCCCTTTATTGATTGGCTATTTCGAATGGCTATGGCCAATGGCTCCACCGCAATATTAAACAGCAGTGGAGACATCGGACATCCTTGTCTAGTGCCCCGAGTAAGTGCAATTCCCTCAGTTAGTTCCCCATCGATTATTATTTGCGCTTTCGGGTTTTTGTATATTAGTTTCACCCATTGCAAAAACTGGCCTTTTATCCCCATACTGTACATTGTTTCAAACAGATATTGATGCTCCACCAAATCAAAGACCTTCTCCGCATCCAATGATATCACAGCTGCTGGTTCCCGCTTTTTTCTCATATTATACACTATATCAACCACTTTACGTATATTGTCTATACCCAACCTTCCAGGCATGAACCCAGACTGATCTGAAGAGATTATATGCGGCAGCACTTGCATAAGTCTATTTGCTAATATTTTGGTATATATTTTTGNATTTCTCCTCTGGTTTATCTCTATTACATTGTCAAAAACAGCATAAACAATCATGTTGATGGTGATGGGTAAGGCTACAGCAAAGTATTTCCGTCCTCAGGTTTCCATTTTTAATCAACAAGTAATGATCGCAGCCTTCCTGATCGGGAGACAGATCAAAGGCAAACAGCGTGTACCCCCATGCAAACTCCTCGCAGTTGATTAGGAGGGCACAGTCTTTCATGTGTTTGCCAGTGGTTTGTACCAAATTCATGTATTCCCTCATGCAGTTTCCAGCTGTGAAGTTCGGTTGCAATGGCTCGGCCAGAATCTACTCTCCATCCACCTAGAGCACCACAAAATTAATATCGTAGTGTTTGAAATGAAAGAGGTTCTTTGCATAATTTCCGCTGTGTGCATCATTATCCACCATGCCCAGAACCAGCAGCTTGGGAAGTTGCCCCAGAAACAGGTTCTCCTGATTACTGACATGACTGCCGGTGGGGATGCTGAACACTTTCATGCCCACCCAATCCACAGGGTATTTAGCATGGGAGCTAAGCAAGGCCTTGGCATGTCCTAGGCAAACTCCTCGTGCCACTTGTACTTTTTTCACAAAAAGCGAGGCATTTAGAAGCTGCAACTTGTACCGCCTGGCAGACTCCTTACTCATGAGGCAGAAAGAATCCTTGCTCCAGGTCAGTTTTATTTTCATATCCACCCCGTTCAAAAGCAGTTTTTCTTGAAAAAACAGGTCGCTGTGGAGGGGACCCAACAGCTCAACTTTTCTGCTCTCTCTGCTAATGTGTGTCCTCTTCTTAAAACCCTAATTACCCACCTCCAAATCTGTTGTTTCGTTATGTCCTGCAGTGTCTTTGTAAAACAGGCCTGCAGAAAATTGTGTAGAGAGGGTATCTCTGTCGTAATTGAGCACAGATTCTATGAATGCACTGTAAGGGTAACAGTTGTTGCACTGGCTAATGAGGTGATCCCCCAGTGTAACATTCAACTGGCTGAATATGGAGGCCACAGGATAGTTCACCAAGCCCACTTCTGTGTCTGNGTTACTTAGTACACGTGCCCAAGGACCCCCATGCCTATAAAGCATTGACCTGGTGACCTGTTAGATGCAGGTGTCCAGACTCAGGGATCTGGTGATGCACCTTCTGGCCTAGGACCCTGCAAATTCACGGTTACCCATGTAACCATAAAATAGGATTTGAACTCAAATGTATGCATCTTCCCTTCTACCCAATGAGGGAAAGCAGTGGCCCTGCTGAATCTGATTAACCCAGAGGTAAAAGTATTGTATCAGCCTCGCACGCCTAGGAAACAATCCTAAAACATTCCCGCAGGAGTTGATCCACTGACTTTACGGAATCTACTCTGAGGTAAGTGGCTTGAGGCTCTCACCCTTATGAAAATTTACCAGCCCAGGTACAAAGTCTCCTCACCTGCCCTTTTCAATGTAAATGGAGTTCATACAAATAATTTTACTTGTCTATCAAAAATTTACATAAGCAGGGAAGTATATAGCAGCTTGTAAGGTCCTATAAGATTACGAGAGCAGAACTGTGTTATTCCATACAAGAGCAACGGAATGAATACCCATACTGCAAACTCCCCATTCCTGCTAGTTAATGCAGCTTGTTCTTCAGATCAGGATCCTTTCCAGATTGATGGAAAGCACCAAAAGAGGTACCTGCTTGAATTAACATTGCTAATTGTCTGTGCCAAGAAAAGGCCTATGCCCTACTCAAGTTCCAACTTTAAGTCTTCTGTGCAAGGATTAATTTTATATCCATTACTACTACTACTACTACTACTACTACTACTACTACTACTACTACTACTGTTCTTGAATGGTTCCGCTCATTCCTGGCTGGAAGAACCCAGCGTGTGGTGCTGGGGGAGTTTTCATCTTCCCCCCGGGGCCTCACGTGTGGAGTACCGCAGGGTTCCATCCTATCCCCTCTCCTGTTCAATGTGTACATGCAGTCTTTGGGAGAGGTTGTTAGGGAGTATGGAGTGAGTTGTCATCAATATGCTGATAACACCCAGCTATATCTTTCATTTTCCTCCGACTCAGGCCCTGCAGTCTCGGTGCTTACCCGGTGTTTGTCCGCTGTAGGGGATTGGATGAGGATGACTAAATTCTGACAAGATGGAGGTGATGGTTGCGGGGAAGGACGGGGTGGTGGTGCCCCCCATCGTTGATGAGGTCCACCCCCACCCCCTGGTTTCTCAGGTCTGGAGTCTGGGGGGTAATCCTGGACCCACAACTCTGCCTGGATGGTCAGGTGACAGCTGTGGCGAAAGGAACATTTCACCAACTACATCTGGTGCGTCGGCTTAGGCCGTATGTCTCAGTCTCAGATCTGGCCTTGGTCATCCATGCTTTTATTACCTCGAGACTGGACTACTGCAATGTGCTCTACGTGGGGCTACCCTTGGTATTAGTTCAGAGACTGCAGCTGGTGCAGAATGCGGCAGCCCATCTCTTAATCGGGACGGGCCGACACGAGCATATAACACCGGTGCTTCGATCTCTGCACTGGCTGCCGTTAGGTTTCTGGGCTCAATTCAAGGTGTTGGTGCTGACCTTTAAAGTCCTAAATGGCTTGGGCCCTGCCTATCTGCAGGACCGCCTCACCCTCCGGGTCCTGGAGCGGCCCCTGCGGTCAGCTGGGGGCACCCTCCTTGGGGTTTCCCGGGCGTCTACTATGAGAAGGGTGTTCTCCGTGGCTGCACCGCAGCTGTGGAACTCCCTCCCATTGGAGATCCACTTGGCTGCTGACCTCCCCTCTTTCCACAGACAATGTAAGACCTGACTTTTCTGCCAGGCCTTTCCTGACGGAGATCAGTGGGTGGGTTGGATTAGGGTAGGAGGGGATGGGGTTTTATATAGTTTTAACTGAAATTGATATGGTTTATTTTAATATTTTAATATATTGTGAGCCGCCCCAAGATGCCGGCATATAAATCGTAAAAATAAATAAATACTACTAATAATCATTTCTATAGTGCTACTAGTACGCAATGTTGTACAGATAACATAACATAAAGTCAGTCCCTGCTCCATGGAGCTTACAATCTAATCAAGACACAAAGACACATACAACTAACTACAAATAAGAGTCTTCCTATGAATAATAGACTACAGGGTACAGGTATTCAGTAAGTTTATTTCACTTAACATGTTGAAATCAACAAGGCTATGATATGGATAAGGCCTGGGTTCATTATTTAAAAGCGATATCAAAGAAGTGGACCTTTAGGCGGGACTCGAATATGGAGAGGGAGGCGGCCTGACACATCACCCCAGGAAGTTTGTTCCAAGCATACGGTGCCGCAAGACGGAAAGCGCGGAGTCGGGAGTTGGCAATGGAGGAGAAGGGCACAGATAAGAGTATCTTACCTGATGAACGGAGGTAACGAGTAGGGGTGTAAGGGGAGATAAGAGAGGAAAGGTACTGAAGAGTTGCAGAGTGAAGACACTTGTAGGGAAGTAGGAGAAACTTGAACTGAAGTGGATGGGGAGCCAGTGTAGTGACTTGAGGAGAGGGGGTTACATGGTTGAAACGGTGTACAAGGACGGTGAGTCTCGCAGCTGAATTTTGAGTAGACTGGAGTGGAGATAAGTGACTTCATTGGGACACCTGTGAGAAGCCAGTTACAGTAGTCCAAGCGGGATGTGATGAGAGAATTGAGAGTATTATATGATGAGAGAATAGAGATAATATTCCAAAAAGTATTATCTGTACCAGCCTTTTCACAGTGACATAGTAATAATATACATAATTTAAAAACATTTTTTCTGCTGCAACAATAAGTGGGGGAAAATTATATTCATAGCATCATCAAGCCACAAAAACATCCCATTTGAAATAACTTGATCAAAAATTAACTAAATATCTATGCAGGTGTAAATATTAAAAATTCCTATTTCCAAATAAAGAATTTACAAAAACAATTCCTCCCTCAGCTACCCACCAAGATGTAAAGTAGAGAGTCTGCGTTTGCCTCACAATAAACTGTTAATTATCAAGGTTTATTGCTAGATCACATGCCTGTTCCTTTTTTTCCTGAATGGATTAAAATTTGCCATTTTTGATCCATTCAGAATTTTGATCCATTGATTCAAAATTGGCAAATGTGCCACTTCCCAAACAGAATTTGCAATGCTGACTCACCAGTCTAGCTGGCTTGAGTCTGAAAGGTGATTTGGGGGGGGCAGGGGCTGATTCTTCTCTGTTACATCAGAGTAAGTCCAGAGCAAGGGCTGTGTTAAAATCTTCATTTGTGGGGATTTTAAAGATTTGGAGAAGTTTTGATTAGCCAAAACTGGTGAAGGCAACAAAAGTATCTCTTGACTATAAACATGTATAAAATTGCTGGTTAAAAACAATTACAAAATAGATTAAAATGAACTAAGAAGGGAAAAAATTAGCTCAAAAAATGAGAGTGACTTTCCACAGTCTCTTCTGAATTCAAAAGCTGGCAAAGCAACGAACTAGAAACTCTAAGAAACACAGCTGTTTAATGGTCTTGATTGGACATGTTGCTGAGACTGAGGATGACTGTGCCTCTTGACATATTTAGGGAGAGAAGTGTATAGACACAATAGCGCTTCTCTTGGAGAGCCTTAGGAAATGTTCAAGGGACATTTTTGACTGTGGATTGTGGGAAAATTAATTCTCTGAATTATTCAAGCCTCAACCAAATCAGCAAGAACATAATTATACTACTATTGGAGGTAGGGATGTGCGAACGCGGTTTGGACGTTTGGGGTTCGGCCCGAACTCCGGGTGTTTGGCCCGTTTGCGAACACCCCAAATCCAAACCGCCCCCCGCCCAAACCGGCCAAACAAAGTTCGGGTTCCGAACCCGTTCAGGCGGGGGCAGGGAGGAACTCGGTTAGGTTCTACCCCAGGACTCCGGCCCCGGTTTGACCCGGAAGGCCAAGTAGCAGCCTGAAGAGCTCCAGAGTGCCGCCACCACCAAACCCGCCGCCACTGGACCCAGGGCCGGAGCCCTGGCACCACCAGGTACTCAGGTAGGGCAATCCCTGGGGTGGGGGGGTTTAACAAAAAAAATTACGAGGCTGGGCAGGGTGGGGGGGAGGTGTTCCCCGGCTCCCCTTCCACCTGTGCAGCCAGGAGGGGGGAGGGAAAACTGCCCCCACCCCACCCGAACAGGCCGAACCTGAACGGTTTTGGGTTTGGCCAAACCCCGAACGGACTGAACACCAAACCCCCCGGTGTTCGCACATCCCTAATTGGAGTAGCTGGCTCCCAGGGACATCTAGGCCATACAACTCCTTTTAGCCCCTTCTTTCTTTGTCCCTGTTATATATCTACCAGGTCCGTACCCAAAGAGGGTTTGTCTTGACTGAGACTATGTGACCTTGCCTGAAATGTGTATTGCTAGCCAGTCTTGTCCCATCTAGATTTGCTCTGTACAGCTATCTGGTGTGACTCCTGTACTATGTACTCTAGTAAAAGAGCTTGGCAGCACTATACTTTGCCTGTCTACTTGGTGCTGGAACCAAAGAGTGGAGATTGCTCTCCAGAACCCCAATCATTGGTACTTTCCTGTCCCTTTTTATATTTCCAATACTAGACTCTGCTTTGGAATGAATTGAACTGCCTGGCACAACAGATGAAAACTACGTAGGAGATGGAGGAGACAAAGTAGTTCCGGTGATCTCTTTTATTGGACCAAGTGGAGCTGGTGAGAGCATGCGAGTCTTTGGGCCACACGGGCACTTCCTCAGCCAGGTAACAAATCAAAACTACAGACTGAGCAAATTCAGGACAGGTACATGAGAAGGCAATGACTAGGGTGGGAGTGGATAGGAAAAAATAACGGGAGGGTGAGAAATTCATAGATATGAGATATTTAAAACAATGCTGTAAAACGTTGGTGTGAGAGACCAAGAGATAATAGGCAATAGAAACAAAGTAGTGCAGTGATCTCTTCTTATTGGACTGACTGCTTGGAACCAACATGGCAACCTTACTTACTCCTTTCTCTAAGAGACAATTGGCAATAGTATATACAGATACAGGAGTTAGCTAAAGCAACGTTAGGGGGAGGACTAGTGGTGTAGCAAGGCTGTGCTGGGCCCGGGCTCATGTCCTAATCATGGACTTCTCTATGGGCAAAGGGCCCCCCTAGAGTCGGGGGGAGGGAGGACCTCCAGGGAGGGGAGGCAGGGCTTCCCCATAAAAGCTCTCCCACTGAAGCAGCAACAGTCTTGCCACAAAGGGGCGTGGAGGCAGTATTTCACCCCCACCCACTCTTAACTCTTTCTTGGCAGAGTCCTTTGCAAGTGTCCAAAGTACCGCTTGGAAATTTTCAGAGTGGGTGGGGGCAAAGTTTTGGTCCCTCTCCCTCCCTGCCCACTCTGAAAATTTTAGGAAATGGTTCTGAAGTTACTTGCAAAGGGCCCCCCTAGAGTCCAGGGTCTGGGCTCACTCCATGGTAGCCATGCCCCTGGGGGAGGAGGTAGAAAACAGCTTTCCAGAAGAAGGCAAATTGCATACCCAACAAGTTCACAGCAGTGAACTTAGTTCAATACACTGAGTTTGAAAGCTTGCGTAATCTCACCAACAACAGTTGGTTCAATAAAAGAGATCACCTGAGCAACTTTGTCTCCATCTCTTATGGATGAGACCAATGCCACAAAGACCCTCTCTTGCTAAAGCTACAGAAGTAGCCTGGCTCAGGTGTAAAGAAAGGGGGCTGGGAGCGGAGACTGGAGCATGCACTGCAGAGTTCAAACCCAGAAGCTAAAGGGCACCTGTCGGTGACTAACCTGCCTGTTCAGCATGTACTGCCTGCAGCATGCGAATGAAGCAAGCAGCAGGGAAACAGCTTTCTCCCCTCCCTGCACCTTCTCTTCCCCTCTGGTGTGTCCGTGTCTGAAGAGCAGGTGGAATTTGAACAATTGCTGCTGAGCCCAAATCAGCATCTTTCCCTAGAAAGGCTTTCAGCACAAGAGGCTTTTAAGCAATGTGTCCTTTTGGAGGGCTTTCCTGTATGTAACCGACAGAAAGGGGGATTTTTCTACAGTGAACAATCATGTTATATTTAAATTCCAAGTTACCCAGGCACCAGGCAGGAAAAGGATTGCACTGCAGTAAGGCCACTGGAAGGGAGAGGAGAATGAAACCTGCTTGATGTCAAACACACAGCCCCCATACTTGGGCTTTCATCTAGAAATAATCTGAATAGATACAGTACTAGATACAGTCCTAGGTCTCACTGCAGGGACCTGCCTGCCCTGTTGGACTTAACAATCAAACAAACGCTGCAGAGAGCCAGTAGATAGGAAGTCTCCAAGTGGGGTGATGACTGGAGACACTAATTGTCAAAAGAGGAATTCTGATTGGACTGTTGAAGCTCTGGGTGATGTCGCAGCTCTGTGCCAATTCCCAACAGTTTACTACTGGGATTTAAACATGCACAAATCATGACTTCACCCTTCAGTAAAAGGACACACGAATAAGGGAGAGACAAAATAATCTCTCAGATACCACAGGACAGAGAATTTGGCCTAGTTATTCGTGAACGCAGCCCCACTACCTGTGGTTAAGCTAGAGTTATAGGTCTTAGAAATACATCCTGGCCTGACAGAAAGGCTGCCAGTTACTACCTCCCTTGGTAAGTTGCACCACTGGTTACTCTTGTTAAATTTGCATCTCATTGTAAGTTTGAATTTTGTTGACACCGATTGTTATGCCTTTATCTGCCAGATTAAAGAGCCCTGTAGTGTAAAATACCTTCTCCCTTGTGTTGGTAATTATAGACCTGGTGGAAAGCAGTAAAAGCACCATGACATGGGTGTTGAAGGGAGGCTCTTGTGAGAGGAGGGAGTGAGGGACAGAAGGAGGAAATGTGAGAATTTAAACTTCTCTTCTGGTGGGTGTTTCCATTTGTGTATTTTAATTGTTCCCATGTTTCCTCCTCTCTTCAAACGTTCCCTTGCACACCACTGTGGCTGATAAAAGGCATCCTATTATTATGTATTTTTGTTTGTTTTCTTATCAACAATGCATTGTCCCAACCAAGCAGGCAGTGTGTCAGCAGTCGGGCTCGCCACCCCGCACCCCGACGCACCACGCTGGAGGGAAGCCCCACCCCTTCCGGGCCGCAACCCCGGCCGCAGCAGTGCACCACGCCGACACCGCCCATAGTCCCGCCCCCTTTGCAAGACGCACCACGGGCAGGGCCTTTGGAGGACGCAACAAGGCCCCGCCCCCCGCCACGCCGGTCTGAGCGCCTGCGGGC
>QEPC01005637.1:679006-692212 GCA_003113815.1 Sphenodon punctatus | reverse complement strand
AAAAAAAATCCAGGCTGGGCAGGGTGGGTGGGGGGTGTCCCCCCTTCCACCCGCGCAGCCTGGGAGGGGGAGGGGAGAGGAATTGTATTCCATTGATTTCAATGGGGACACAGTGCCCCATTGAAATCAATGGAATAAAACCGGTACCAGATACCGGATTTAATCCGAGAATCTGGTTCTTTGAGAACCGGTAAATCCGGTATCCGGTAATTGCCCCGGGGTCCCATCACTAGCTTCCACATTAAGCCATGTTTATCAATATGCCTGTGATTCTGTTTTTAATAATAGTTTCCACCATTTTACCCATCACAGATGTCAAGCTCACCAGTCTGTAGTTTCCAGGATTGTCTCTGGAACCCTTTGTAAATATCGGCGTTACATTCATTACCCTCCAGTCATCAGGTACAGTGGCAGATTTCAGACCGGTAGTAGGTCTGTAATTCATATTTCAGTTCCTTCAGAACTCTGGGGTTTATACCGTCTGGTCCCGGTGATTTGATACTATTTAGTTTGTCAATTTGCTCTAAAGCCTCTTCCAGAGTCACATTGATCTGTGACAGCTCTTCTGATTCATCACCTACAAAGAACAGTTCCAGAGTGGGTTCCTCTGCCATGAAGATCAAAGCAAAGAATTTATTCCGTTTCTTTGCAATAGCCTTATCCTCCCTGAGCGCCCCTTTTATTCTCTGGTCATCTAATGGGCCAAATGACTCTCTAGCAGGCCTCTTGCTTCTGCTGTACTTTTAAAAGTTTATTATTATTGGTTCTTGCCTCTTTAGCAAGTCTCTCTTCAAATTCTCTCATGGCCTCCTGCCTTATTAACCTTTTACATCTAATTTGCCTGTGCTTATGCTCTTTCCTATTTTTCCTCATTAGAACTTGCTTTCAATTTTTTTAAAAGATGCCTTTTGTCTCTAATAGCCTCCTTCACCTCACCATTTAACTTGAGCTTCCAAGATGCTGTTTTTAAATAGTCCCCACATCTCTTGCAGACATTTAATCCTCGCCACTGTTCCTTTTAGCTTCCTTCTAACTAATGTCTTCATTTTAGCATAGTCTCTCTTTTTAAAGTGAAATGTTACTGCAGTATAAGGAGCTGCCTATCTGAGTCAGACCAATGCTCCATTTTAGCCCAGCATTGTCACAACCTGACATGGCAGCAGGGGGTATTTTCAGACGTTACGATCCCACGCTCAACCACAGTGAATACCCACATGGTGAGCAAGGGACCGTAACGTCTGCTGGCCCGACAGTCGATTCCCGCCAGATGTTCACCCCCGTGACTCACGGGCAGGAATCTCTTTGACCAGGCAAATGGTCCTCCTGCCTGGACCATGGTTGTTTGCGTGGTCAATGAGATCCCTGCCCGTGATTCACGGGATCGTCACGTCTGTCCCCTGACCACGGCCCGGAATCAGCGGCCATGCCCGCCACTGATTCCGGGCCGTGGTCAATGCCCCGGGGAGGGGGGGTGTGCTGCGGCCGCATTGGCTGTGGTGCCCGCCCGTCTCCCAGGGGGCGGGCAGCCTAGGGAGCAGCCCCGCCCCCTCCTCCCATTCCCCACTGGGATCAGTCGGCACGTCTGTTGGCCGTGCCATTTTGATCCCGGCGGGGGATCAATTGGTGATTCCGTGATGGGGCCAATACTGGCCCCGTCACGTCTGAAAATACCCAGGGTTTCAAATCTGGCTCTTCGGCAGAGGCCTCCCCTCAGGCAGCACACCTGGGTGTGGCCTCTGCCAGAGACCCTCTAGGATTCCTGGCAGAAGCCTCACCCAGGATTGCTACCAAAGATCCTGAAGCGGAGATTTAGCACCTTATCCATGCAAAGTATGCGCTCTACCACCTGAGCCAAAGCCCACCCCTCTTTTATTTACCATTCTTCCTCCATTGCCAAGTGGCTCCACCACTGTTGCCCTTTGTACCAGGTCCTGCGCTCCACTTAGGACTAGATCCAAAGTAGTTCCTCCTCTTGTTGGTTCCAAGACCAGCTTCTCCAAGAATGTTTATTGACTTTAGTAGCCTGTCTAATCTCTGTTAGCATTTCATAGTCAGTCTCACCATGCTGGTCAGGGGGATGATAGTATAGCCCCACTGCTATACACTTCCCTGTTACGCATGGAACCTCTAGCCATAGAGAGTCCAGAGTCTGGTTCCCCTCCCATAAAATGTTAATCCTACTTGACTCAGTGCTGTCTTTAACATATAGAGCCACCCCACCACCAGCTCGATCTACTGTCATTACAATATATTTTGTACCCTGGTATTACAGTATCCCATTGGTTATTCTCATTTCACCAGGTTGCTGAGATGCCTATTATGTCTAGATTTTCATTTAGTGTCATACACTCTGTGTCTCTTATCTTTCTTTTTTGACTTCTAGCATTTGCATATAGACACTTAAATGTATTATTTTAATTTTTGTTCTTAGTCTGCTCATTATAAGTAACTTTCAGGTATTCTGGAATCATTTATACTTGTCGATTCTGCACTGATTTCCACCTGTGCTCCTTCAGCTTCTTTTCTAGCCTCTATATTAAGACACTAATTTCTGTGAATTAACAGCATCCTTTGGGGATGCCTATTGGGGATGCTGTGGTCCAAATCACATGCTCCTCCTACTGCTCAGTCCCTAGGCCAGAGCATTTGGTCCCAGTGCTGAGGGCTGACCCCAGTGTGCTTCTGTGGCCAGTCCCAAGTCCTGTAGTGCAGTGCAGTGCCATGCAGTGGTGTCATTGGCACGTTCTGCTGTCCTGAGCAGTTAGCCTTTGTTGGACATTGTGTGCCAGGCACCCTCTCAGGAGCAGGTTCTTTCCCTTCCTAGGGCGAGTGGGGGAAGACTGAGGAATCTGTATTGTGCCGCTGCACCCGGAGTAGGGAACCACAGGCTCCAGAAGCAGCACCAACAGGGGTTCCAAGTGCGTGCGCGCAGCTAGTCTAGCCCATTCGGTAGCACCGCTACATCAGGCACTACGGTAGTGCCAGTGGCGCTGGTCTTCGGCTGGCCTTGGAGCTTCCAGCAGGGGGCGATGTGCATTCGCATGACGCTGTCACTGCGCGTCCGCCGCTTTTCGCGACTCGGCCCCCGCTGCCGCCATGGAGTCCAACAGGGACGAGGCGGAGCACTGTATCGCCATCGCCGTGATCGCCATCAAAGCGAACCAGCCAGAGAAGGCGCTCCGCTTCCTGGAGAAGGCACAGCGCCTCTACCCCTCCCAGCGAGTCCGCGGTGAGCGGCGTCGGCACTGCGGGGAGCTAGGGCCTGAGGGGCGAGCGGCAACACCGCTGACCTCTCACCCGTACTGCGCCTGCGTACCGGGCTGCCGCGCGTGAGGGACCATGGGCCATAGAGTTCTTTGTGGTCCTGACGGGATAGGAACAGGGGTTTTAGCGCGAGCCCCTGGCCAGGGGGAAAGGCATTGTGAGCGCAGGGGATCATGGGAGACTTGGGTGGGAACGGAGGCTCGTGCGCCCGGGAGAGGAGATGGGATCCCCTCGCTGAGAGAGGCTGAAGGGACTACAACCCCCAGAAGCCTTCGCGCCAGCCGGGCAGAAGGGACAGCAATACATGCTACCCTCCCCCAAAGAGAATCCCTGGCAGAGACTCCCACCTCCCCCATCTCAGCCCTGAGACACCCCCCTGAGGGCGCGCATCAGCCCCCTCACCGTGCCTGAGGCCCCGCCACTCGGGCAGTTCCTTTCCCCCTGGGAATCCCCCAGTCTTTCCCCTGAGACCGGGCCCCTGCACCGAACGGGCACGGGCCTAAGTGCCTAGAAGTGTTTGCTGTGAAAGTACCCCCAGGTCACTGAGGCTGAACTAGGCCGGCAGCCAGGCCTCAGAGAATGCTCTGGGGAAGCTATCGGCCCCAACAACAGGGAAGGGAATAGAGTTGCTTCCCATCAAACTCTCTTCTCTCTGGGATTCGATGTTAGGAAAAAGTGGGGAGAAAGATGTTGCTGCTGTTGTAAGAAAGGGTAGAGATGGCATAAGGCTATGGATTCCCCCTCCCCCCATCCCTTCAAATCAGAATTGGTTAGTGATCCTCCCCAGATGCAGGAATCCCACCTCTAAGAAGTCTTATCCTGGGCAGATTGTACCTGGATCTCATTCCTCTTAATTTTTAGCAGTGCTTTTTAAACTACTTGTGTTAATTAAAGGTAGCTGAATTGAGTTCTGGTCCAACAAGGGACGGCACCTGTATATTTTGAGGATTAGAACCTTGGATTGTAAACACTTAATTTTTTGTGATGGAGGCAGCACTGTTGGACTGGGAATCCTGATTATTTGTTTACACTAACCAACCACCTAAAAATTCATGTATTCTGCTGCTGCTCCGTTTTGATTTCTGTCAGGCTTTTATTGTTCAGAACTTTTGTGTTTCCTCTTACGGGAGTTCATTCACACCCCACCCCATATCAGTGGTTCTCAAACTTTTATGAACTGCACCCCCACTTCCATTTCCACTTGTAGTTGAGGGCCTTCCACACACACCACAAACACATACATCTTGCTCTCTCTTTTCCCATCCTCCTATTTCTTCCCCCTTCTGTTCCCTTGTTCTTTGACTCTTTCTCCCCTTTTGCACTCCATTATTTTGGAGTTCAGTAAGAGTGCTTGTTAGCTGAGATCCTTCTTGCTCCAACCAGAACACCCTCTGTGCCTCCCAGTTTGAGAAGTTCCATATGAAAGTAGGTGAGGAGGATAGAAGCAGAGAATTAAAAGGTTGGGTAAGGTGTCCCTTGTGCTTCCCCCAACTTAAATATATAATTACATCCTGAATATGACCAATGTTGAAACCATTAGTAGGGTGGAGAAGAAAAGCCTGCAGTACAGTCAGCTACTTGTACCATACTCTTTATGCATTACCACATCTGTGACTTACACAAGAAGTTTAGGTGCATGGAAAATGTCAGACCTGGACAACGCAATCCTCTGAGCATCAGTAAATAAAGTGAATGGCATTCATGCCCATGCTAAGTATGAGTGCTGGGTCTGTCTCTCAGAAAACAGTCTCATTTTATTTTGTGCATTTTGATTCTGCATGTGTGTGTGTGTGTGTGTGCGCGTGCGTCTCCCGTTTTGGCACTGAAACCCAAGGGAAGGTAAAGTTCACGTATTTTTCCCTTTAAAAAATTCCTATGTCTTTGTCAGTTGGAGGGGTCCTTGTATTTCAAAGGTAGAATGGGCAGCACTACTAACCTAGGAGAAGCTGTTAGTGTGATCCTCAAAGCACTCCACTGCTGCAAGTTCTGACATTTCCATGGGGAAAGTGCCAGTGTAGTACTTTAAGGGGCAAGTTTGTCCAATAACATTAGCTCTTTGAGAAACCGTATGATGTAGCAGTTAGAACTGAGAATGAGAACCTTTGAGTGCTATTTCTGGGCCTCCTGATGACCTATTGATAGTTACACTGGGAGAATTTGTTATCGTTTCTCTTTCTTGGTTTCTTTAAAATCAGAATAATACATCTATCTTGCATGGTTGATGCAACACTTAATGTACAGAGGATTTTGAAATCTTTGAATCAAAGGTGCTGTTACAAGTACAGTACCTTCATTAGTTACTGCAGTGCTTATCATTCAGATTTATTTATTTATTTTAGAAAATTGACATTATTTCCCTGATCCCCCAAATCAACTTTTTGTTTTAACCTGGACAGCATAAAGTTAGACTGTGCCAGCCAACCGAAATTACCGAAGGCTCTGCTGAAAATGAACAAAGGATGCTGGTAGCAATGTTTATCTTATTCTAGTGCTCATTAATCTTTGCTGGATAGAAAGCAAGTATTAGTAATGCATTACTAAAAAGTCCTGTACTTTGGTCTTGTTTCTTTCTTCCTCCTGGCATCTCAGCTGTACGGTATCCCCCTGTGTTTATGACATTGTGGTATGGGTACATTCTGACGTCACTACAGGAACAATGAGAAGCTTGGTGAGGAAAAAGCAAATGTTCTTAGGTTTTTTGTCCACCACTGTTTGCATGGTTGAGATTATATAGAAGCCCACAGTGAACTAACCTGGATACTCCCTGATGTGTGTCTGGAGTAGTTGTGATTGGCAAAAGTCCCCCAATCTTTCAGATTGCAGGCACAACTTGAGTCATTCAGAGACAATCGGGTATTGAACATATTTGACCACAGTTCCTTTTTTTTAGCTATCTTCAGGACTCCCTACAGTACATTTCTGTTTAAAGATTCTTCTTGCCTTTCTTTATGAACAGCTTTTCCTTTGGGGGTTATATTCCCCATTGTATTTTGCCAGTGACTGCCTGACCCATTTGAACTGGTTTTGTTTAGCTATTTTGAAAGATGCAGCTTTCCATTAGTGTGTCATGAGAATTTCCAGAAATAAATAAAATAAACATATCTACCTTTGCTACTTAGCTAACATGTTCCATCTTGTTTTCAAAAAACATTTTGAGGAAATGAATCTGAATAATATATTTTAAACCTCCCAGTAGTGTGAATTCCTGCATTAATTTTTTTTTTAAGATGAAACTAGAGTTGAACAAGCTGTCTGTCTGTTGGGATGGGGTTCGTGGGGCTGCTTCCATTTCTGCAGCCACTCCTTCAGCTACTGCTAACCTGGTGGATCAGCTTATATTCTGACGCAGTCTTGCATTAAGTTTGATATTTAACCTTTTTTCTCTGAGCATAAAATGCTATCTTCTTTGGGGAGTGGGGAGATTGCCTAGAAAATAGGAAGTGATGTTCCAGCAAGTATGGATCAGATTCCAAGATGCCTGGGTTTTCTTGGAGTTTTGGTGTTGTCACTTTGAGCAAGAGTTGCTGTCCTCCTTTGAGGTGTTTGCCAGAGAGAGTACATGGCATGGGTCATGTAGATACAGCGTAGGTACCACTGATCTGGTAAAGAGAGAGCAGAGCATGTGATTGCCATGCTGGTCCCAAATGTAAGAGATGGAGACAAAGTAGTTCAGATGGGACCTTTTATTGGACTAACTTCTGTTGTTCTGTTTATTAGACCAACAATAGTTGGTAGGATTGCCACCTGTGGTGGTTTTTTACCTGACACTCCCATAGGCCAAAATGGAAGTATCAGGTAAAAAAATGACTGAAGGTGGCGTCCCTAGTACTTGGTCCAGTAAAAGGTATAATTTGAAGTACTTTGTCTCCATATCAGGTAAAGAGAGGCAGAAAGGCAGATCCGTGCATGATCAGCAAGCTAGTATGGGCAAACCCTGCTTGCTTCTGGAGTTGGCATGCTTAGGTCTACATTTCTGGCTGTGGAATGGATAAAACGAAATATCAAGATACAAAGAGAGTATGGGCCGACCATCATATTTATAACAAACAGGGAGCTGCTAGGAACAAATATATGTATTAAAAATAATCAACATAACAATACAGTATTGTTGCATATACATCATATTTCACCAAAGTGGCGCTCAAAATCAAATCGCCAAATTCTCCGCATACAATGCAACTTGCAATAATAAACAAATCAATATTGCCCTAAAACAACTTGACGCGTTTCGGGCTAAAAAGCCAAGGGTGAAGAGGTATATGCAAATCAAGACACTAATGTCTCTGACTATCTCTCATTAGTTCTCTCCCAAGGAATGAATCTTCCTATGTCTGGGAACCTTAAAGATAAAGCCAGCAGAAAATCCTCTATTTGCTATGGCTCTGGGTCCTGCTATGACCATGTATGACACAGATACATGGTCATAGTAGGACCCAGAGCAATACCAAATAGAGGATTTTCTGCTGGCTTTATCTTTAAGGTTCCCAGACATAGGAGGATTCATTCCTTGGGAGAGAACTAATGAGAGATAGTCAGAGACATTAGTGTCTTGATGTCTGGTAGTTTGCTGCTTGACTAAGTGTACTGTAGATGAGGACCAAATGAAAAAGAGTAGTATGATGATCTCTCGTATTTCTAATTTAGATTTTGTTTACTTCATCTGATCTCTCAGAAGCTCACTTACATTTCTGTGACATGTTCTGATGTGTTGGCAAAGATCAAAAGGTCATCTGCTTAGATCATGTGTGTACATCACCTACACCAAATGAAGCTTCAGCCTTAGCTGGGCATCTAGGCACTCGTACAGTATAAATATTAAATCTCTACACCAAGGATTTAAAAAAAAAAAAAAAAACTACAAAAAAACCCCTGACCTTGTTAGTGACAGCAGAATTCCTGTTGCAGGCAAAGCATTGGTGGCATCTGGTGTTCCAACTACTGTGTCAAGTGAACTAGCTGAAACTGCTTAGTTTGGGGGAAGTGCAAGCTAATGAACCTGGGGGGAAATAATCTGAAACTCATGTGCTCCCTTGGAAGGGGCCATCTGGGATACTAAGCTGAAAGCGCAATTGGGGTGATAGCAGACAGCAAATCTGACCTATGTCTGTCGAGATATGGTGGCACAAAAATATACTGTGAATTTTGGGGATGCATACACAAAAGCATCATGTCATGGTCCAGAAAAGAAATAATTCCCTAGAGCATGGCTCTGGAGCAAGCATTAGGGAATACTGCACTCGGCTCTGGGCACCAAATATCTAGGAAGAGATTAATAGATGTATAAGGAATTCAGGAAAGATAAGGCGAATAGAGGGGCTTCTTTTTCACCAAAGCTTTAAAATAGCTAAGTATGTATACTTTGGGTAAGTGAGAACTGAGACTATATAATTTTTGGAGAGATGGAAATATTGAGAAGGGAGAATATTTTGTGGAGTTCATGGTGCGCTAACTGGGAGCATTGAAAGGTATAAAAGGCAGTTTAGGGTGACACCCAGGAGAAATTCCTTCATGCTGAGGTGTATTAGACATTGGAGGGAAATAATGTAACCCCATAGCTTGGGGATTTAAAAAACGAACTGAACATCGATCGATTGTAAGCCACCCTGAGCCATTGTGGAAAGGGCGGCATATAAATGTAAATAAATACATAAATAAAATAGATAACTTTAGTAGAAAACAATTTACCTTTTCCAGGCAAATGGAAAGAGGGAGCTGTCCTGACTCTAAATTGTATAATAAATCATCCAGGTGCTCCAGTTCTCTACCTGGTGTCACCTCAAGAATGTAAACTAGTTATATCTATGGGAAACTTGGAGACAAAGTAGTTCAAAAATATCTTTTTTTGGTCCTACTTCTGCTGATGAGAATGAGCAAGCTTTTGGGCCACACATTTCTCAAGCAATTGTTCAATCTATTAACACCCTCTAAAAGGAACTATTTAAAGGGCCATAAGCTTAAAAGGCTGTTCAAAAAGTTACTGGTCTTGAGCGTTCATTCATGTTCATCTTTTATTTCATAATGATTCCCTTTGTTGGCTAAGATTATTGAGCTTATGTTTGGGTGGGAAGAACAGCTTTGACAGGCAGAGATCTGTTTATCTTGGTTCAGCTGTTGGCTTTCATATGGCATGCTGTTTGCTGAAACGTTTCAATGCAATATTGCCGTCTTATAGGGTCTTAGACAGGTAATGCATAGGCTGCACAATGTTAGGGTAGTCTTCTCTGGTATAGATTTTGAAGAACGGATTGCATACTCGTCAAGTTATGATGCTTCTGGAATATTTCTAGTTCTGTTATCTTTGTAATAGGGATAAAGGATCTGAAATACAGAAAATCTGTTGAATTTAAGAGTTCAGTCTGAAATTCAGTAGAAAGGAAATTTTCAACAAAGAACAAAGTATATGAAAAGATTAGGGTGGCCAGATACACAATTTTTAGAGGACACATAAGAAATACAGGTTGTAGGGCTACAAGGGCTGCATTAGAGCCAAGCACCTGTATTTCTCATAAGTGTCCTCTAAAAATTGTGTATCTGACCACCCTAGAAAAGATGGAATTTGATGAGGCTTTCATACCTTCAGAAAAAAACACCCTTTTGCTTCCTGCTGTGCCCGAAGAAGGAACTGAACATTGATCTGCAATATCATCTGACTGTCATTGAGCTGGAGGAGTAGTAGCAGGCTTGAGGGTGGAAGAAGAGGTGTAAAGCAGAAGGAGGGCATATTTTTCTGTGAAGCCAGTGTTATTAAGCATGCAATCCTCTGCCATTAAAGCCAATGAAAGCCAAGTCATTGACTTGAATGAATGGAGGTTTCCATCATAGGTTTCAAAATTACAGTCTACCCCTGCCCCCCGGAACCACTAGGTGTCATGTCTTTGTTCGTCAAGGAAGGCAATTTAGTACATATTGTATTTGAATCTGTTTTTGTAGCTGAATAAATAATGATAATATTTTTATATAGCGCCCCCCTGCCATGGTGCTCTGAGCCCTTTACATACAACAGTTTAACACAATTTTTAATCCTCACAACAACCCTGTGAGGTAGGTTAGACTGAGAGAATAATGTGACTGGCCAGTGAGTTTCTGGCTAAGGCGAGATTAGAATCAGGATTCCTCCCTACCTCCCGGTCCAAGTACTGTGCACTTAGCCATTACACCACAAAACTTATTCCTCCCCTCTGCTGCCTTCCCCCCCCCCCCCTTCAACAAGTCTGTAACTATACCATTGGTCAGGGACCCATGCTCATTGCATTTTTCCCATTGCCACCAATGGGGAAAATGCAGTGAACGTGGGTCCCTAACCATAGGTTATTTGTGAAGCCTTGTGGTAGCAATGGTGTGTTGTAATATATGCATGGTGGGATATGGAAGTCATGAAGAGTAGTGGAACTAACTAGACGGAAATGAGACTGCTGCCAGGGTTCTACACACAAGTTTATTAGTCGTTTTATGCAGACAGAATACAAAGAGGCAAATACTTATTCCTGTAGGGGAGACGGGCCAAGAAAAAATGTGAATGCCTATTTCTAGTACTTTGGGGATCCCAGTATAATTTCCATGTTGGGAGAGACTGGTGAGTTTTGGAAGAAGTGCATACTATCACCAAACAGTGCTCCCTACATTAGGACCCTGTTTGGGCTTCAAAACCAGGCCCAAGCCTGATCTGAACCTGACTACATTAAGGCTGATCCGAGCCCCATCCCAAAGCAGCCAGGTTCAGTGCACAGGATGCTGTGATGTCTCAGCACTCTGCAGAGGAAGGGGAAATATCAGGAAAAGGCTGGGGGAACGCCTTGACCATGCTCTTTTCCTTATGTGGCCCCACACATCACAGTGCTCTGTGGAGGCGAGGCGTCTTGCTCACGAGGAGACCAGCCTGAGTCCGAGGGACTTGGGCTGAGAAGGCAACCAAACCGAGCCTGATGAAATGATCCCACTGTGCTCTGTTTGGTCTGCAGAGCTCTAGCCTACATTTGGGTAAGAAGCAGCAAGAATTCTGGCCAGGTTTACCTGAATGCAAACATTGATTTGAGAGAGAAGAGAAGTAGGAGAGTTTCCAGGCTAAGCCTTCAGACAAGATAAAGAAAGCTCCTGCAGTCTTGATGGGAAAAGGGGAGTGCAGCTTCTATTGTTGGATGATTTAATGGTGTTTCTTTTTCTTATTTTAGTGCTGATTGAATCCCTCACCAAGAACGAACAATCATCCAATGGCCATTCCCAACCAAGGGAATCTACCAACCCACACGTTAAGAAAATGAGTGGAGACATTCCATCAGCCAATGGTGAAGCAGGTGGGGAGACTGGTAAAGGTTACACGCAGGATCAAGTGGATGCGGTTAAGAGGTAGGCAGTCATTGTTGCACAGTTTGACTCTTCATGGGACAGAATGACTATTGATCCACTTCAACCTTAGTTTTTCTTGCACAGTAACAGTCACGTCTCCAAAGGGTTTCAAGGATATGTACAATTTTCAGAAATACAGACTTCTGGATAAATAGGAAAACAGTGTACGGTTGATCATGAATTACCAGGGAGTTTTAATTAGCTAGAAGTTTAAGTGGGTGTATACTGTAATAGTATTAAGATGGGCTGTACTAGCTCCAGCTAGAAATAGATATACAGGCAGAGGTTCCTCTACACACACATTTGTACAATGCCTAACTCTAGATGCTACCCTATATCTAATACTTGTCAGTCCTGAGCTGTAGCACTGCTCCTATGTTTGTTCCCTGGCAGTGGTGGTGTGTGATCGCTTTCCAATCTCATGTAATTTGACATACTTCGATCTGGTGTCTAGAGGGTCTAGGTCATTCTGGTGGCTAGAGTGGCCGAACTGGAGGAGCTGAGGCACACAGAGATATCTAGAGGAGTCCTTCAGGGACATAGTAGAATGGTCCCACCTCCTCTCTGCCAGCCCCTGTGCTTCTTTGGAGGGGCGAGGTCTCCAGGGAGGAGAGCACAGACTTGATATGGCAGGAAGCAATCCCGCAGCTGGGACCTGCCTTCCGAGTGATGTGTTATCCTCTCACACCAAGGATATTTCTCCAAGGGTGTGTGCCCAGAAGGGTGGGAATAGGACAGCTGTGGTAGTTGGGGATTCGATTATTAGGAATGTAGGTAGCTGGGTTGCTGGTGGCCGTGAGGACCACATGGTAACTTGCCTGCCTGGTGCGATGATAGTAGACCTCACACGACACACAGATAGAATCCTAGAGAGTGCTGGGGAGGAACCTGTTGCCGTGGTCCATGTTGGTACCGATGACATAGGTAGATGTAGAATGAAGGTTCTGGAGGCCAAATTTAGGCTTCTAGGTAGTAGACTCAAGTCCAGAACCTCCAGGGTAGCGTTCTTAGAAGTGCTGCCTGTTCCACGCACAGGACCCCAGAGGCAGGCTGAGCTCCAACGTCTCTATGCGTGGATGAGACAATGGTAGAAGGAGGAAGACTTTAGATTTATCAGGAACTGGGCAGCCTTCTGTGGAGGGGGGACCCTTTACAGATGGAATGGGCTTCACCTTAACCAGAATGGAACCCGGCTGCTGGCAATAAAAATTAAAAATGTGATAGAGCAATTTTTAAACTAGAACCTGAGGGAAAGCCGACAGGCACTTTGAAGTGCACAGTTTGAACTGTGGCATCTATGCAGGATGATGTTAACTTAGGGGATTTAGAGTTGCTTAAGACTGAGGAAGGGATAATAATTAAGGGACTTCAGGTGGAATTCACTGGAGAACAGATAAGTAACAATTCCAGGGTGCCTGATACAGTCCCCTATAATGTGCACAGTAAGAAGAATAAAAAGAACACACATAAATGTCTATATGCAAATGCTAGAAGCCTAAAAATAAGATGGGAGAATTAGAGTGTATGGCGCTAAATGAAGATCTAGACATTATAGGCATCACGGAGACATGGTGGAACAAGGATAACCAATGGGACACT